>JAMQGT020002723.1:0-120184 GCA_024447675.2 Pterophyllum scalare | reverse complement strand
TGCGAAGTGGTTACTGGCAGGTGCCACTGTCCCCAGATTCCAGACCAAAGACAGCCTTTTGCACGAACAGGGGACTGTGGCAGTTCAGAGTCCTGAGCTTTGGCTTGTGCAATGCCCCAGCCACCTTTGAGAGACTTATGGACGGTGTGCTAGCCGGTATCCCAAGACAGCAGTGTCTGGTCTACCTGGACGACCTCCTGGTGCATGGGACCTCTTTTGAGACCACCTTGGATACCCTAAGACTGGTAATGGAGAAAGTGAGAGCCGCAGGCCTTAAGCTGCACCCGGACAAGTGCCACTTCATGAGGAGGGAGGTAGAGTTCCTAGGTCACAAGTTGGGTCAGGAGGGCATCAGCACTTTGGAGGAAAAAGTGCAGACCATTAAGGACTGGCCCACTCCCGCAGACCAGGCACAACTAAAAAGCTTCCTGGGGCTGGCGTCATATTACAGGAGGTTTGTGAAAGGCTTCTCCTCCATAGCTGCACCACTCTTTCACCTGTTGCAGAAGGATCACGACTTCAGCTGGAACCAAGACTGTCATCAGGCATTCGACACCCTGCGCAGATCCCTGACAGAGTCTCCAATGCCTTGCCCCGCCTGACCCCGCCCTACCATTTGTCCTGGACACGGATGCAAGTAGTGTGGGACTGGGAGCCGTGCTGTCGCAGGTCGGACCTGAGGGTGAGAAGGTGGTAGGTCGTACTTCAGCCGGATCCTGAATAAGAGTGAGCGACGCTATTGTGTCACACGGCGGGAGCTCCTGGCTGTGGTGATGGCGGTGAGACACTTTAAGTACTACCTGTGTGGCACACCTTTTATCATCAGGACTGATCATGCCGCTCTCCAGTGGCTTATGTCCTTCAGAGAACCAGAGGGGCAGGTGGCCCGCTGATCTAATGTAACATGTTCGTATTAAAAGCTAGAACATAACAAGATAGAATTGCTCTAGAGTAAAAGTACTTTTTTTTTTTTTACATTAAAATAAAACAAAGTAAAAGAAAAGAAAATTAATAATGAGCTGATTCTACCACTGGCTTCTCCCTGCCTACAGGTGGCGGAAGTACGCTCTTTTGAAACACGAGAAGAAGAATGTAGGGTCCCTCCAAAGGAACCAACAGCGTGAGCCAAAGCGTCTTTTCCTACAAAGGACGCTCGAGAAAAAGACTGAAACGAAGTAGGAGAATTAGGGAAAGATGGAGTACGCAGACCATGAGTACACCAGCACCACTATCGAAATGCACACGGCCATGGAGTTCACATATAAAAGTAAGTACACATGACATAAAGTGATTAAATAAGCTAACGACAGCTTGGAGCTAGTTTGCGCACATAGGAAGTGATACAGAGATTCCAGTAGAGCAAGTTACGCTGCCTTCATTGGACACTGAAAAGGGTGTGAATTTACGAACTCCCCTAGAACCAGCATAAAGAGGTCCTTGAACCCTAACATTAGCGTTTAATGCTTCTGCTTCTCTTCCTTGAAAGGCTGAAATATTACAGATTTGTTTTTTTTGCGTATTTTCGTTTTTCTTTTTTTTGTCGAGTCGAAGTAGATATATGTTGACAGAAGCTTGCAGAAATGCAGCAAAGCAATCCTGCAGGCAGCCATGTTTCCTTTTGACTGTGAACGTTTAAAATGACGTCAAGAAAAGGCTTCCCTTTTCTGATGTACAGTCAGTGCAGCATTGACTTAACATTTTTTTAGTCTCTTAGTGTACATATGTATATATATATATATATATATATATATATGTATATATGTATATATATGTATATGTATGTATATGTATGTATATGTATGTATATATATGTGTATGTATATATGTATATATATGTATATATATATGTATATATATATATATATGTATATAGATATATGTATGTATATGTATGTATATGTATGTATATATATGTATATATGTATATGTGTATATATGTATATGTATATATGTACATACATGTACACACACACGTACACACACACACACACACACACACATATATATATATTTATATATATATATATATATATATATATATATATATATATATATATATATATATATATATATATATATATATACATGTGTATGTATATGTATATATACATGGTAGAATGCACCAGCTCCCATCTTTTAATTTCTAACCGTTATATTTTTTCTTTCTGTCTTTTCCAGTGAGCAAAAAAGAAATCGAAGACTTTGTAAAGCTGAGGGTTTCAAATAATTACCTGTTCTCTGGGAAGAGAAATACTTCCATGTGGGCATGGAGGTATGCTAATAGGTTAAAGCTCTCACATACTGAAAAATGCCAAGTATGTAGATTTAGTATGTAGAAGTACTTTTTGTGTTGCCTTTGTACTTGCCCTGTCTTACTACTACCACCAGTGGTGATGAGTCATCATTGCTTTTGATATTTATTCAGATGACTTGGTGTATTATGTGATTACTCAGAGTTTATGTTTTCAGGACCATTCTGAAACATATGGGCTTGCACCGTAAGATGACCCATACTCAAGCTTCTAAAAAATGGGAAAACATGAAAAAGAGATACAAGGTAGACTTTTCTTTTCTTTTCATTTGTAGAAATAAAGCTTTTTGACAAAGATCTCACTTTACATCCTGCCCTCTTTCTGTCTCCCCAGGAGTTAAAAAATCCCCCAGAAGGGGTGGAAGTGCTTCCTGATGCATGGCCTTATTTCTCCCTGATGGACGATGCAATGGCAGGTCGATTGGTGGGCAGCGCCCCTATTCTCAAGGCCTTCCCCTACAGTAAAGACAATGGGGATTTCTTAATCAAGCCCAAAAAGAAGAAGGTACCTGCAATGGTGAGATCCTCTACTGTAGCTGCCAAGCCTGAGATGGAGATTTCACTTAACGGAAATGAGGATGGAGAAGGGTGGGAAGCGCAGGAGGCAAGCCAGGATATAGACTGCATCTTACAAGAGGTGGAGGACGAGGGGAGACCAATGCACAGTGAGCAACAGGTGGCAGAAAGGGAAAAAGAGGTGATGGAAAGGGAGCGGCTGGTGCTGCAGAGGGAGAGAGCAGTGCTGGACAGGGAGATCGCAGTTCTGGACCGAGACCGAGCCGTGCTGGAGCGAGAGAGGGCGGCGCTGGAGAGAGAAAAGGCAGTAATGGAGAGGGAGAGGGCGATGGTGGAGAGGGCCAGGGATGCCGTGAGCAGGGATCGGCTGGCTCTGGAGCAAGAGAGAGCAAGGCTTGGGAGACTCTGTGAAACAAAAGAAGGGAGTGAGGAGGAGGATGTTACAGAAGACAGCAGCAGTGGCAATGAGAAAGACTCGGACGCTGTGGACAGGAAACAGCGGCTAATTTTTTTGTTTGAAAAACTTATTGACAATTTTTGAGGAAATCCTTGCAACCGTACCTGTACACTCAAATATATATATATATTTTTTTAAGGTTCTGCGTAGCTCTAAAACGCTTACAGGGTTTATCTGCACAAATTCCCTTGTTTTTTTTGTCCGTTGCATTTCTGGCCAGTTGCTGCTTTTCATGTAGCTTTCATTCATCCTCACTAAATTAAAAACCCACAATAAAGCTTCTCCTCTTAGTTATCAATAAAAACGTCGAGCCACTCCTAGTTCGGAGAGGTCTTCAAAATGACTTTATTCACTTGTGGTTATTCCATACAGAGCACACAAGACCAACCTGTTAGCATTATTCTTACCCCCATCCACAATCAAAATCAGCAGCCACCCACCCACCCCCCATATCAAACAATAGTGTTTTGTTGACTCACTCTACACATCAGTCTGTGGTATAGGCTGTTGTGCATGGTTAAAGCATCACTGTTTGTTGTGTGATATACCAAATATTGCAGTTCACTTAAAAAAAACAAACTTTTTTCATGTTCAGAATATATATTTTTTATATTACAGTACAGACTTTACAACCACTGAGTGTGTTTAAATGCATATTTTATTGCATTAGATAGTCAATTGACCTTTTATCAAGCTCCAGCTTTGATAACTTTATGGTAGTATACATTGCCAAAAATATTAGATTCATTTTTAATAACATTAATAATAACATTATTAACATTATTATATATTTTTTTTTTACAAAACAAATATATTTAAAGAAGGATGTAAATTTTTTTTTCCAGCCATGAAAACAAACACATACATGCCATTTAAGGGCTTTTGATGGGCTTATTTCTATAAATGATGCCTGTTGTTTACATTAAATAAAGCTGTGGAACAGTTTTACTTTTGACAAAGTTCTTGTGGGAATGTGTGTGTGTGTGTGTGTGTGTGTGTGTGTGTGTGTGTTTACATGCATATGAGCATGCATGTGTTTTGGTGTGTATGTGTGCCGTTGTGTGTCCTGGCATAAATATCTGAACAACATGAAGAAGGTGCAGCAGAGCGCTGAATATGTGCTTGGTCGGCAGAATTACACTCACTTTATGTGTTTTCAGGCTGATGAGGAATCCAAATTGTGTTATATCCAGCAGCATATCTGACAGTTTATTGGTAAGGCACTGTTGTAAATAATGGTTTGTTTGAAAAGTGACTAAATTGTATGTGGGCTGTTAATATGTACAAATATGTGTGCATGTGGTTGCATTTGTGTGGTTAAATGAGATCCCCGATGGGTATACGGGGCAGGCAGATGTAAGCCTGTGGGGTTCTGCTGAGGTTGATGGGGTTGCCGTCCAGACGGATGTCCTCCAGTGCGTTCCTGATGTAGCTGAAGTCTTTTAGGTTGCAGAACGTGTCCTCATGCATCATTTGAATATTGTTACGCTGCAACAGAGGAAGGAAAATAACTAAGATGTAATCTCTATGTCAATTAAAGCTAATGATCATATTAAAGTAACACAATGCAGCTTAGGTATAAACTTTATGGTCAATAATAATTCAGTAACATAATTCAAAATGATTCTAATTCAGTGGCTTTGGTTGCTACCAGCATATTTTCCTGTCATCATTTATTTAACAAAAACTAAGCCAAAGTGCAGAAGCAATGTGTGGAAAAACAAAGTACACCCTATGATTCAATAACATGTAGAACCACCTTTAACAGCAACAACTTGAAGTAATCATTTTTTTGTATGCCTTTATTAGTCTCTCATGTCGTTGTGGAGGAATGGTGGCTCACTCTTTCTCACAGCATTACTTCAGTTCATTGAGGTTTGTGGCCATTTGTATATGCACAGCTCTCTTAAGGTCCCACCACAGTATTTCAGTCAAGTTGAGGTCTGGATTTTGGGCCAGTGCAACGCATTGTTTGTTTTCTGTTGTAGATTTGCTGCCGCGCTTGTGATCATTGTCCTGTTACATGACCCATTTTCAGCAGCAATTATTTCTCTAAGATGATGCTGCTGATGTATTTCCTCCTTGGTGTTGTGTTAACATACAGTCACCTTCGTCGTTGATGTGTCACATATTTAGACTGTCAGTGCTTTCTTAATATGTGGAAGTATTAAGTATTAAACAACAAAATCAATTCTTTGTGTCATTAAATACTTAAAGTAATAAAGTATTTACACTGGACTGATTAGTCCAGTGTAAATGCATTTAATAGTGTGCACTTTATGATCTGTAATATGCATGAATTCAGTCTCTCTGACTAATAATTGCCACCATAAACCAAAAATTTGTTAACTTAAATGAATAAAAACTTAGTGAACTGAGCAAGCATCTAAACCAGTCGACTCAAGAGAGCAAAGTCTTCAGGACCTGTAGTGAGAATTGGATATGGATGGAAATAACCTGCACTTTTATTTTCAGGATTGACCAGAAGCTATACCTGTAGGTGTAGAGAGCGCAGGCTGTTTGGTAGAGGCACTGGGATGTAATCAATGTGGTTGTCCGTTAGGTAGAGGTACAGCAGGCCAGTCATATCCTGTTTAATGTGAGGAAAGATACTCATTAATGGGAAATAACCTTAGATATTACTTTTGTGACAGAACTTCTAAGGCACTGTTAACAGTAGCAGATTTCAAAGACTTTGCTTTTATTCAGTTTCCTGCATTCAGCTGAGATAGTGGAAACGGCCACGTTCAGCCACTTATGTATTTCTTGATGAATTTATGAATTTATTAAGTTTGATACAGATATTGATGTTTGAGAACTGATTAATGTTGGGATGTTGGCTCATATCAACCCCCCCAAAAATGTTGTGAGTGCTATTGTAAGTAAAGGAGGTGGACGTACTTTGAATGCCTCTCTATGAATACCCTTTGAGCCGATGTTGTTATGGCTGGCATCAATCAGGGTCATGGTCTCTGGGAAAGATGGCAGCTGGGAGATATGATTTTCTCGGATCACCACCTCCTCCAGTTCAGGCAGACCCATAAATGCTCTGTCCTCAATGGACGATTATCTCGTTGCTAGTCAGGTCGATCCTCTTCAGCTTGTCTGCAGGAAGGTGAAAAAACACAACCAGGGAGATTCTGATTTCAGTGTCACTCCAACATCAAAATTAAGGCTGCATTTAAGTGTTTGAGATCCAAATTCACATTTGATTTTGAACTAATATTCATGCATTTTTATTGAAACCAAAAAACATACTCATGGAGGCAAAGTCGGACTTGTTGATCTTTCTGATTCTGTTGTAGCGAGCATAGAAGTGAGTGGTGTGTTTGGGGAGGGGTGGTACACTATGCAGACTCAAGTCATCGCAGTAGACTGAACCACCAAGGCACGTGCACAGCAAGCAAGTGGGCATATCTGGAATACATGGACAAGAGGAAGGAATTCTCAGATCCTCCAGAGACGAAACTTGCAATCCAAAAGTCAGAGTTAAGAAAAATCAGGACCAAGCGTACCGGGATTTTTCAGACAGGTCCAAAGGGGACATAGATTTTATATCACACTCTGAATTCAGCGCTGTTCTGTACTGACCTTTTCTGTCAACTACAGGCTCTTCAGGCTCGACTGTCTCACTGGACTCAGTGGGCTCTGATAGTTCAGAGCTCACTGACCCTTCTACATCGCCAGTAACCTCTTGAGGGGTTTCTGTTGTAGGTGGAAGCGGCGTCTCCTCTTGTTAGAGACAAGATTAGGTGTTAAAATACAGGTTAGATCGTGGACATGAGACGGGACATCTGGCAAACAGCAGCTTGCTGTTTGCCGCAGTGTTTTAGCTGTGTTAACCATGAGTTTATGACATTTAAATGACAAATAAAGATAAGTTTCTGGTGTTAACAACATGAAATGCAGTTTGCTGAGTGGTTACACACAACGTGACTGTTAGTGAGGAACAAAACGACACTTTTCAAAGAAGCAGGTTCAGATGGGTTGCTTTTATGGTGAGATGCTAAGCTATGAATGGAAGAGTGTTTAAGAAAAGCCACAGGACGCATTAACTACTATATATAAACTATTTGACCACCACGCTGATTTCCCCCCTACCTCTTGCACGTGTGCTTGATGGAAACAAATGCAGACCCACTCATAAAATCAATACTTTATATCACTACCAGTGCTCAAATCAAAAATCAAACTTTTAGGCTGCTGGTCTCCAAGCCGTTTAGCAGCGATACAGAGAGTGAAACAGCTATACAGACACAATCTTTGTCACCATATTCAATTTAGGTACCCATTCTTTTGACATGTGAGATGCAGCCTTTAATATCTATGCTGTCTGTCTTCCACAAGCCTAGATGTGATACTGACCTTCACCAGTGCTGGGGACCAGAGTTACAGGGACCTCTGTTTCTCCAGATGCAGAGATTTCTCCAGAGGCTTCATCATCTCCTGAAACCTCTGGGATTACTGAGAACTCCCCAGAAGTACCTGATACCTCCTGGGGAATAGTTTCCTCTTGTTAGAGCCAATGTTTGGGGTTAGGAGTGGTGATGTTGGGAGGTGAAAGGTAAGATGGACAATCAATCAACCCATTAACCAATCAATCACTCTTAAGAGACAAGATGTTAGAAAGACAGTGATTATGAGTGAAACAAATACAGAGGCAGTAGCACAAATAAGTAAGAACAACATTTGACTACATTAAAAAGCAAAGAAGTTAGATGGACTTTAGAACAATCAACATAAATCACATAAAGGGCGACATGTTAGGTACTACTAACTCTGTAAAGGTACTAACCTCCAGATACCAGGTCCTCAGATTCAACAAGGTCCACAGAAATCCCAGAGAATCCAGAAACCTCATAGATTCCAGAAATACCAGAGATTCCAGAAATCCCAGAGATTCCAGAAATCCCAGAGATTCCAGAAGCCCCTGAGATCAAAAGATCTCCAGATACCTCAGAGCCAGACTGGTCTCCTGACCCTCCAGAACCCAGAGGGTGTTCACCAGAAATTCCAGAGCCTCCAAAGGCAATAACGCCTGAGGCTCCAGAAGTAGCAGATCCAGTGAAATCTCCAGATCCTGAGAGATCCCCAGATATCAAGAGACTGTCAGATATCAACGACTGCTCGGATTCTCCAGGGATGCGAAGCTCCTCTGAGATTCCAGAGATCAGGACAATGTCTCCAGAACCTCCAGAGGTGCTAGAGACCAGACTCTCTCCTGAGCCTCCGGACCCAGAAGCCCCAGAAGCCCCAGAAGCCCCAGAAGCTCCAGAGGCCCCAGAGGCCCCAAATACTACAGAACTCCCAAAATCCCCGGAGACATGAAGAATATCAGTGGGCGTCAGATGCAGCTCCACCTCTTGTTAGAGACAAGATTAGGTATTAATGAACAGGCAGATGAGACTAAAAGAGTTCACAGTGATGATTAGATACAATAGTAGATGAAAAATGGACACATTTAACCACTGACTGCAAGTTAAATGGATGGCATGCACATGTAAATGATTATCATAGCTAGTTGATGAAGATGATGTGTTTAGAGGACAGATTAGTGCTTTCTTTGTAATTTGAGTAATGCTGCTTTCACACCTCCAAAGGCCCAATGGAGGACAGGGCCCTATTTTATGAACTTACTCATCAAATAGTTATATGAAAGATTTTTGTGCCTTTTTTCAGACCTTTCTGTGTGTCTGGGCCCATGAGACTCCCAGATCCTCCTGAACCCTGAGGGACAAGCTGGGGTTTCAGAGGCAACTCTTCCTCCTCCTCCTCCTCCTGCTGCTCCACTTGGTTCTGTGTTTCCAATGAGTCCTCAGGTGTAGGGTACTCATATTCAGGTGAGGACAGTGTTCCAATCTCTAGCTGAGAAAAAGACAACAGCAGTGAGTTAGTAATATATATATCGTCAAAAACGATTAAATAAAGCTTGGCTCTATGTTTTGATCATCCTGAAAAATTAACTTTATAAAAGTCCTTTAAACTTTAATTCAAGGGATTTAACAGAAATTTGACAAGAACTGTGTAGAAATTACAGTCATTTTAATGCATCGTCCTCCATTTTCAGAGGCTCAAAGTTAATTGGTAGAACGTACTCAGATTAAAATCCTCTGCAGTTAGTGAGTGCCTGAAATCTAGAGCCCATGGACATCATCAAATGCTATGTTTCCTCCATGAAGACGCTCTACCAGACCTTTACTGCAGCCACTTTGATTTGCTTTCCACACTCATTTTTGTATTTAATAACTGCAAAGCACGCTGTACTGGGTTGAGATCAGGTGATTGACTCATTTCTTTGCCTTAATTCTTAAAAGTTTATGCAAAATTTTTGTAAAACCCCCTGAACTAAAGCTGAAAATCTGGACTGCAACATACTGATTGTTTGATTTAAAATCCACTGTGGTGTGTACAGAGGCAAAACTACAGAATTGTTCCTTTGTCCATCAAATTATGGACCTAATTGTTCTTGGCATTTTAGCGTTCAACATATGCCTTATATATGTCACTGTAGATGTGTAAAAACTGCTCTGTTTAGCATCCCAGCACCTCTGCACCTTATACATTTAGTATTCCTGTGCTCAGTTTAGAGCCAATGCACAGTTACATGATAAATGCCATTTGTTTCTCTGTTTGTTAACAAGACTGTGTGAAGACAACCAAACCGATTTCCATAAAACCTGGTGGATAGGTTGCGCATGGGCAAACAATGGTCCCAAGATTTAAGAAAAGACAACAACAAAAATCTACATACTCAGGAAAAAATGATTTGCCTATAGAGAGAACACTAATATTTCCACCACTAGATGGCAGCAAACTGCCAGCTCTCAGCTACCCACTGCACAGAGAACCCTGACCATCTACAGGAGCTTAGATGCATTAAAAAACAAAACAATAAAGAAACATAAAAAACAGGACATACTTGGAGTAGAACCACCAGCTGTTTACCACAAAGATAGAAGACATGAAGAGACATTCTCAGTTGCCCCACATCAGTAGCACTTTCTGATTGTGCATCTGTACTCAGAAGATATGTGTACTTCCATGAAAACCTACAGATACTAAAGCACCTTGACACATGTTTTGCCATCCAGTATGCCACAGGTAAAATAATATTCTCTCAGCCATTATAGAGAGTTAAGAACTGTTTGGCTATTAAGTGATCAGTAATGCAACAAAACTAAATCACTTAAAATGTTCTGTTGTGTCAAATCCTGCCTGAAAGATGATAGTAATTTTTTCTATATCCAACAACAAGACTGTAAAGGACACATGCAGGGATAACTCTGGCTGGCTGGTTTTCACAATACCAAATTACTCTGTAAACCAAGACTTAGCACCAGACGATTTTATTCAGGGAAATTATAACATCACAGTGCCGCCAAACTAACACAGCTTTACGCAGAGCAGTGCTTTTTGGTTCCTTCATTAAAGGTTTCAGGTATATCCAAATGGTGTTATAATTGTATTTACAGTCTTTCCAATTGCTCTTGTGACAGCTTATGAAGCCTGCAGTTCTGTCATTCTCCAGATGAGGGCGATGAACGCCCACATACTTCACACAGGTAGTACCTGACACTCCATAACGCCCCTCAAGGCTGACTCAATCCTCCAAAAAGGGAATGGTCCTTGTGGAACCAAGACACACATGGTAGCTGCACAGATCCATTTCTCAGCCTTTTTTAAAATGTTTTATTATTATCTAGTTTTAACTAAAGTAATCAGATGTCAATAAACCATAAGGCATCATAGTAAAGGTATGCCAATTGATTGGAGTCAAACCAAGCAGAACGATTAACTACCAGAAATGCAGCTGAAAAAAACAAAACAAAACAAAAACAATGAAAAGATATTCATCAATATATTTGATATTTTCAAGCTTGGCTGAGAAGGATAAGGATACAATAAGGTAGGCCTTTAAAAAGTCTTGAACTAAGATATCTAACTGCAGTTCTCCTCTTCATTCCCCCCTTTCCTCAAAGCAAACATACATACCCAAGAGGAAAGAAGAGGCAAACCAAAAAACACTGAAAAAAAAATGTTTCTGAAATCAGGGTTTTATGAAAATACAGAATGTAAAAGGAGAAATGTGGAGCATTGATCCAACACCAAATGTTAAGTTGTTGCTGTTATATATAGTATATATGCATACATTAATAGGCAAATAAAAGACATTTAAGAGTGAGATAAGTCTTTCCAACCAAATTTCACACGTCTCCCAGCTTATTAACACAAAACAAGTGAATAGTTTGCAGAAACATTAATCACTCCACAGACAGTACAGGCTCATCGCCATATGGTGTACAGCACATAGAATGTGAAGTCTTGAGTCCTTTGAAAAGCCATGTGAGTTAAACTCTTGCGGAGAGTGAATGATAACAGACCTTTTACATGCAGTCTATTGGAGGAGTAGATTCACAGTATTTATTCTCTAAGTTAAAACTAAGTTCTGATAATAATATTAGTTACAATTTTTGAATCAATTATATGTCATTTTAATTACTTCTATGTGTTACTTTTGGACAGAGCTGTTTCCCCTCTGATTGTAGTCTTTATCCTAACAAGCTGCTGGGTGTAGCACATAGACTTTATATGAAAGATGGACATAGCATCTGAAAAGTAAAGCCAATGTCGAAGGAATGCAGGCTGTGCCAGGTAGTTCATTCAAATGCTTGAAGTCTTTTTAGATAGCATGCTATTTTTTAACTCACATATGTGTGTTTGTATGTATATGTATATATATATATATATATATATATATATATATATATATACACACACATATCTATCTATCTATCTATCTATCTATCTATCTATCTATCTATCTATCTATCTATCTATCTATCTATCTATCTATCTATATATATATATATATATATATATATATATATATATATATATATACATATAAAGCCTCAGATGTTATACAACTCTGGAGAAAATAGATTGTGTCACACTGAATATCATGGCGAAACTAATGTGCCTGAGTGAAGCCAAAGTTGGTGATTATAGCATGTCCAGAGTATTTGAATGCAGCAGACTGAACAAGATTGGCTTGGATAACAATGCAGATGAGCCTTTACTTCTCTCAAAAGAGACAAGCCCTGAGGAGAAAGGAGAGAAATACCAAACGAGTGCTGGCCGCGGAAAGTCAAGACTCAGCATTCCAGAGGCATGGAGCTCATCATCGCTCCATTTCTCCCCTGAGTTCTGATGTTTGTGTGAGAAAAAAACTCCACTAAATCTTCACTCTTCTCAGATGATCTGCCCCCTCACCCTCAACTGGGTTATCAACAAAACTAAATGAGAGATCCTCAAAACTGCAATTATGAGTCAAAACTCTGTGTTTATTCAGTGTGGACAGGGTGAAAAAAAAAATTCTAGTTACTCTAATTACACTTCACACGGCTTCTCCTCTTCCTGCTCTCATAGACTCGCACAAAATTGCATCCAGGGTGCTGTGTCATATCCAGTCTTATTAACCAGACTATCAAAGCCATTCCCTTACAGCACAGAGTAATGTTCCCACACCCAGCAGCCGCATATGTAACACTCAGCTGTAAAAATATGCATAAAAGAGAGAGCTCGGTGAAGTTGTTTAAGGCTAAAAGGCTGGGGTGGCACTGGTATTTGTGGAGGTGAATGGCAAAAATCATCTTTTCATAAGCTAAATTGTGGGGTAGGTCTTGGATAAAAATATTGTGAATACAATTCACATCAGGTTTGACTTAAGTCGCTGGCTCAGAGGGAGCCAGCTGAAAATCTCATGTCATTTTGACATTGCCTTGGACTAATTTCCTTGTCACAAAGAACAATAAATTGACACACAAGTGTTGGCTAAAGCTTGCAATCCCACTATGCCTGCAAGGCTTGCCACATCACTCCCAGCTCGAGCTGTGATGTGAGATTTGAAGGGCACTGCTTGAATTCATTTCTTTCCTTTGTAGCCCTTTCCGCCACTGTTCTCCACTCATCTTTAAAAGCTGCTGTGCCACATAGGACCGTAAAGGAATGAGAAAACAGCAAAGTCCCAGAGGGAACAGCCATGCTTGTGTTTTGCTTGTGATTGAAGGTCATCCATTCTGTGCAAAAAAAAAAAAAAAGGTTTAAAAATGATTCCATAACAGCTGCCTAGCTGCCAGAGTGCTGACATGCACCTGCTAAATCCATATGAAGATCTGTTTGAAGCATAATGCATACAAATGATGCTCAGTCTGTGTTTGCACTCCCCCTCCACCTGTTCCTTTTACATGTATCTGTATTCTGCTTGAAAAGGCAAAATTAAAATCAGGTTGAAATCAGCAGCGTTTTAGCTTTGCCACATTGCATGTAGCGTGTAAGTAAAAATGATGGCTGTAATGTGTAAAATTTAATTTTGGACACATAAAGCTGGAAAACATGTTGCTTCCAAGTGGCTCTTGAGGAGCAGCTGGTTCCCTCTCTGCTCAATAAACCCGGTGACCTCAGATCAAATTGTACAAGCAGTCTTCATATTTTAAAATATCAGCTTTATGTCCTGTTGACATGATATAATATGATTAATATTTTCTGTCTGCCTTTGCAAGTTTTTTTCCACCAATCAACATCAAATCTGTGACCTATTTATTTTTATGATTAAAGGCAAAAAAAGTTTGAAAGGAGTTTACAAGCCTAAAAAGACATTTTCTCTTGCATAAACTCATAATGTTTCTTACCTGAGGATCGGTTATCAGCTCATCCTCATAGTTATAGTTATTCCCCAAGTCAAAATTGTCGTAGTCATCACTATCATGTGTGTCCAAGTCCGCTTGTCGGGAAAATCGGGGGCTGGCCACCGCCGCTTTGAGGACGAAGAGTCCAAACACAAGCCGCACAAGCATCCTCATAGTCCACCTTGACAAGGACAGAGAGTCGTAGAGTCAGTGGGAAACTCTGATTAACAAATTTTACGGATGCAGGTGAAGTTGAGCACATTACAGAGAACTTAAACGCTCACAAGGTGACTTTATTCACTTAGCTGTTTATCGTCACTTGTCTCATACAGTCATGCAACCAACATGTAAAAAAAATGACATGCAAATTTTAAAAAGTTTCCTTAAAAAAAACTAAAACAGAATTCTTCAAACTGGTGTATTACTACAGTACAAAAACATCTGTTGTGAATAATGTGGACACGGTTTGTATTAAAATATAATTCCATCTGCTGTCAGTGCACAGCTGGGCATGCCTTTGAATCTGACTTTATAACCAGTTCATGATACTGGCAGCGTAACCAGTCTGCAGTGCTGCGGACCAGAGCTTGACTTTGGGTTCCATCTCTAAGGTCAGTGAATTTATTACTGAGGTGTAGACAGCTCAGGGGATCAAAATATTGAGGGAGTCCCACTTTGCTTTAGCCAGAAGCTTTCTTTTCCATGGAGCAGCCATCTTGGCTCAAATTAGTTCTCTTCTGTGGTATGTCAAAGGTCAAAAGTCAGAGTTGATCTGATAATGAACCACAAGAAGATCTTCTTTAGTCTCATTAAGGCTAAAGAATTTTAGAGATTCACTTTCAGCTTGTGGTATTTATAGATGAAGCAAAGGTTCAGGGGATATTTTATCACACAGTGAGAAACTTTACAAGTGGAATCTGAATGATTACTTTTTCCCCCAGTCATGCAAAAAGCTTTTGGCAAACACATACAGACATACTTGGCAACAAATGTAAAGTAAAGGCACAATCATTAATTGAAAATGAACATGTATAGTTTGTACTACATGCACTGCCCTGGCCTAGATACTCTAGCTGCTGTTCATAATCGTGTTCACAGATCTACTTAGTTCAGTAAAGTTGGTAAGTTCTTAAGTGTTATTCTAAAGTGGGAAGCACTAATAAGATTAACATATGTTAATTGGTGCTTAATTAGCTGGCACCACAGACATTAGACTTAGGGATTTAATCATTCGTCAATATGCTAGTGTGTCACTGTTCAAAGCACACAGATAGCAGGTGTAGTCACATTGCAACTGACATATTAGATGTATAGCCCCAAAAAAGGCAGGCGAGATTAAAGAGAGTCCTTTAGGCCAGGGCAGAGAAATGGAGAGCAAGGGAAGGAAAAAGAAGAAGAGTTTGATGAAGAGAGTAGACAAGATGTTGGCCCTCAGGGTTAGATGGAGAGAACGAGGAAAGGACTGAATGGAAGAGAGTGGCAAGAGAGCAACAAGAGTGAGTGAGAGAGATACAGAGAGAGAGAGAGAGAGAGAGAGAGAGAGAGAGAGAGAGAGAGAGGTTTCTAAGTTGACTCGACCCCTCACCCTTCACAGAGGGCCTTTATGAGGCCCGGTCGCTGCCTGTCTCAGCACTCAAACTCCAAATTCCACCGAGGTTTGTGGACAGGATGGCAGCGAGTTACAGCTGCAAGGAAAAGCTTCATTCAGCAGTGACAGTACTCAAATACACACACACACACACACACACACACACACACACACACACACATATGCACATTCATGCACACACTTGGAAAGACGCAATCCTCTCACAGATGCACACTCTGTCTTAACACACCTATCTTTCAGAGAGAGAAAACTGAGAAACCTCTACTGCTTCTATTTTGAGACGAGGACAGATATAAAACCAAAAAAAAAAAAAGCTTCCTAAATTATTTATGTCATGAATCTAACCTTGTCAGTATGAGAGGGACAGACTTAATATGCAAACCAGTCTCTTCTTTGTCTCTCCAACATCAACTTAGTGCACTCTGCTGAGAAAACTTGAGTTGACTGGTTAACTTTGCTATTTAAACAGACTGTCTATCATGGGGCCGTGCAATCCAGCTCTAGACTGAAAGAAGAACTATATTAAAGACAGAGGTGTGCTTTTATGCAGGCCATCACAGTGTACAGTGTATGGAAACTGTGGATGTATGTAAGACTCTAGCCTCCAGACTACCTCTCTGTTATGCTTGGCTTTGCATTGGGCATTCCTGATATCCAGTCATTTTGCCTTTTCCCCTCAAAACCCACAAGCAAACAAGTGATGCCAACTTTGCAGTGGGTTGCAAAATGATCTGGGGTATCTGGACTACAAAAAGGTTTCATATGCATTGAAAAATCCTCCATCAAATCAGGTGATTAGGCAGTAAGAAAATTATTTTATGCATGCACTTATCCTTTGAGGGAGAATATTTGCACAAAGATTTCAATTATATTAGATTCTCAGCAAACTGGAAGATGTTTGCTGCAAAAGTGGAACAATGAAAATTAGCCTTCATTACCCAGGATGCTGTTTATGCACTTTACACCTGTTGTCATTTCACACACTAAAGTCAAATTTCATGGGGTCCAGCCGGACTAGCTACCAATGTCAGAGCACACGACGACATCCGAAAAATCACACCCTTAAATCTGATACTGTGAAACACCTGTCGGACACACCTGAAAAAGTATAAAATTACTGACCAAAAAAAACCTAATTATTTAAAAAGACAATATACGACAATGGCACCTGCGTATCTTTAAAAGTAAACCCAGCAGAGAGAAAAAAGCAGCTGCCCCACCAGCTTATTTGTGTAGCAGCTCCTTTCTGAGCCCCTGAATGAGACTGTTTTTGGAGAGGGTAGTTGAGCAACTCTGCCTGCCTAATCCCCTGCACCAAAGAACCATTCAGCCAGCATGAAGATAGCACCAAAAACTCTTACCTCCGTCTCCTGCTTTCCCGAATGGTCCCTTCAGCCGTGATGGAGATGCTGAGGGCTCCGGGACTTGGCCAATGGTGAGAGGTCGCACAGGGTGCCTTGAAGAGGGTGGGTGCGTCTGTGAAGTGTGTGAAAGGTGTGTGTGTGTGTGTGTGTGTGTGTGTGTGTGCAAATTTGACAAGTGTGTAGATGTGTGTGTATGTATAGGTCTGTGGGCTCTGGCAGACCTGAGTGCCCTGCCGCGTATGTGTGAAGGTAGGCACTGAGACTGATTGGACCAGAGCAGATTGCTTTTGGTCACTGAGAGTGCACCCACCCCACACTGTACAACCACATGCACAACCCTCTCAAACATTATGCACACACATCACACACACACACACACACACACACACACACACACACACACAAACACACACACACACACACACACACACACACACACACACACACACACACACACACACATCAGAAACAAAGATACAGAGAGCAAAGGCCTACTGCTGGGAAAATATCCGGTTATCCCTTAGAAGAGTGTTCTTTATTTTTCTAAGAGGGTGGCTCAATCAGATTGGAATATTTGTCTGTATTTTCCTCAGGTGAAACTCTGGCATGTGTTGCTTTCATTTATGGGGCCCTTGTACACAATGGGGCCTCTGTAAAGCCCCTGTTAGCATAGTACTGAGAGGAAGTCCCTGCTTCGAGGAAGGCCTCTGAAACAAATTTCTCTTTGCACCAATGGTCTACTACAGGTCTGAGTTCAGCTGTGGGAGAACTGTGGTAGTCTGAGCTGATGGAAAATATTCTGATCTGGGTTCAGACCCCCAAGACAAGTGATTCTTCTTCTGTCGTGTACATATGTGGGGCTGCTTTTTAGAGACCTGCATAGACAGCCTGCCTCATTAGTGTCACTTGTTAAATTAAATATAGGAGACACACATAGACAAACACACAGAGACAGTCAGTTTTATTTGGCCATAGTTTTTTCTCAACTTGTCCACTTCTCCCTCCGGTGGTAACTTTAGACCTTATGATGAATGAAAGGCAAAGAGCGCAGTGGGAAGGTCAGAAATCAGTCTGCACCTGCCATATATGCTGGGATTTATATCCAGGGCTTTTATTCTGCCAAGCACTCTATTGGGAAAAAGAAACAAATGAACTTTTACAGAGAATATCATACCTGAGACAATGATTTATGAGTACAATACATAGGGAGCATGGTACAGTACCCTAAATAGTGTTGACATTGGTGTCCTGTGAGAACATGTACAATACCAGTCAAAAGTTTGGACACACCTTCCACGTGTTTTTTCTTTTTTCTTTTCTCTATTGTAAATTAATAATGAAGTCATCCAGACTATGAAGGAACACATAAGGGATCATGCAGTAAACTTAAAAGTGTTAAACAAGCCAAAATATGTTTTAGATTCTTCAAAGTCGGCACCTTTTTCTTTGATTACAGCTTTGCACATTCTTGGCACTCTCTCAATCAGCTTCATGAGGTAATCACCTGAAATGGTTTTTCAACAGTCTTGAAGGAGTTCCCAGAGGTGCTGAGCACTTTTTGGCTGCTTTGCCTTCACTCTGTGGTCCAACTAATCCCTAACCATCTCAGTTGGGTTTAGATCAGGTGATCGTGGAGGCCGGGTCATCTGACGCCACACTCCATTACCCTCTTTCATGGTCAAATAGCCTGCTGGTGTGTTTGGGGTCATTGTCCAGTTGAAAAACCAATTATTGCCCCAATTATGGTCCCAATAAGCACAAACCAGATAGGATGGCATGCCGCTACAGAATGCGGTAGCCATGCTGGTTAAGTGTACCTTGGATTTCACATCACACTTCCTCCTCCATACTTCACAGTGGGAACTAGACATGTAGGAACCATCCACTCACCTTTTTTGCATCGTACAAAGACATGGTGTTTGGAACCAAAAATCTTAAATTTGGACTCATTAGGCCAAAGGACAGATTTTTCACTGGTCTAATGTACATTCCTTGTAGTCCCCAGCAGATTAGACTTATTGCAATGTCATTAAGGGAGGGTTCAGGGTCACCTGATCCAGCCCTAACTGTGAAATTTATCAAAAAGGGAGGTTTTAAGCCTAATCTTAAAAGTAGAGAGGGTGTCTGTCTCCCAAATCCAAACTGGGAGCTGTTTCAACAGAAGAGGGGCCTGAAAACTGAAGGCTCTGTCTCCCATTCTACTTTTAAATAACCTAGGTACCCTAGTACCCTAAGTAAACCTGCAATCTGAAAGTGAAGTGCTCTATTGGATTGATATGGTACTATGAGGTCTTGAGATAAGATGGGTCCAGATTATTAAAGACCTTGTATGTAAGAAGAAGAAATTTAAATATGATTCTGAATTTAACAGGGAGCCAATGAAGAGAAACCAATATGGGAGAAATATGTTCTCTCTTTCTAGTCCCTGTCAGTACTCTTGCTGCAACATTTTGGATCAGCTGAAGCCTTTCCAGGGAGTTTTTAGGACAATCTGATAGTAATGAATTACAGTAGTCCAGCCTAAAAGTAAATGCATGAACTAGTTTTTCAGCAACACTCTGACACAGACTGTTTCTAATTTTAAAGTCCTACATATTTGTTTAATATGTGTATTTAAGGACATAGCCTGGTAAAAAATGACCATAAGTTTCCTCACCGTGTTACTGGAGGCCAAGGTGATGCCAGAATAAGTATCTGGTTAGACACCATGTTTCTAAGATTTGTAGGGCTGAGTACAATAACCTCAGTTTGATCTGAATTTAAGATATTAGAGGTCATCCAGTCCTTCACATCTTTAAGACATTCCTGCAGTTTAACTAATTGGTGTGTGTCATCTGGCTTCATTGATCAATAAAGCTGGGCATCATCTGCATAGCAATGGAAATGCATGCTATGCCTTCTAATAATACTACCTAAGGGAAGCATGTATAGTGCAAATAGAATTGGTCCCAGCACAGACCCCTGTGGAACTCCATAATCAACCTTAGTGTGTTAATAAGACTCCCCATTTGCCAGAACAAACTGGAATCAGATAAATATGATTCACACCACTGCAGACCAGTACCTTTAATACCTATGCCATGCTCTAATCTTTGCAAAAACATATTATGGTCAGTAGTATTGAATACTGCACTGAGGTCTAGCAGGACAAGCACAGAGATGAGTCCACTGTCAGAGGCCATAAGAAGATCACTTGTACCCTTCAATAATGCTGTTTCTGTACTGTGATGAATTCTGAAGCCTGACTGAAACACTTCAAATAAACCATTCCTTGCAGATGATCAGTTAGCTGTTTTACAACTACTCTTTCAAGAATTTCTTCTTCTACTTCTGGTTCTATTGAAGTGTATGGGAAAAAGTTTTTTTTCTTGACCTCTGTAACTGCCTGCAGAGTTTATTATCTTAGGAACTCAATTTGGGTCATACTGAATTAAATCTATTTTGTAAATTATGGTCATACCATGTTTCAAAAAGGAGGATTAGTTGTGGTATGTTCTGCTTGTTCACAAGCCATTATAAAAATGAGCAAGCAGTTTCAGACTCACACCTGCCCCTTCTAATCACATCTGGTTTCTTGCAACCAAGATGGCGACTGCGGAAACATTCATCTTCAGGCTGCAAAACTGGACTTCAGAAACCAGCAGGTGACATCACAGTAGGTACATCCATGTTTTGTAAATGTCAGTGTTAGTATGCTAGCATATTTAGGCGAAAGGTTTGCACATTAAGAAGCAACTGGCGATTGGATTTTGGCACTTTAAAAAAACAAAAACAAAGGAAAACTACTACTATCTTATCATTTTTTGTATTTCAAGTATTTACATTGAGGTGATATATTCATGCAAAGGGTTGGGTATGTTGTTATGCTAAAAGGAACAGCAGGATTCAAGTTCATTCTTAGATGTTTTATTTAAATTGAAGACAGTTCAAATGACATCTTATCTCAGATTATTCAGAAAAACAGTGACCAAAATTAAAAAGTGTCTTGGTTGTTTTCTTATAAAAACAGTTCTCACATTTTTTGTGTACAAAACATTAAGGAGTGTTGGCCAGGAATATTCACAGGATTCTACTTTTATTCCCCCAGTATTAAATAAAAATAAATTACCTACAGTAAATATGCAAATTTTTAGAATAGTCAGTTTCCAAAGTAAAGTAAGACCACACACCTAGAAGAACAAAATACCAGGTACTTGGCTTCAAGCCCAAAGATATAAAGTAGTCATAGAAAAAAAAAGTGGTATTTTGACTTTGCATTCAGAAGCTTTACCTTCTGCTCAATGTAAAATAAGGATAGTCTCCAAGCTTTTTACATGCCATAAATACATATCGTCCTTCTATTCATGTACAGTTATGCTAAACTGCAATACGTTTTGGTTCAATTGTATTCATGCAGCTGTTTACATCTGCATAAGGCACAGCTAGTGGTCAATAGCCTCAATTAAAGCTTCTAACCCATCAGTAGTGTCTTTTAGATCTTATTCAAATAATAATATTAAAAAAAGATGTTTCCAAGACACAACAATAAAATATGTTTATGCCAACTAATGTCAGATACTTTACAAACATGCAAATATGTATGGCTTCACAATTCTCATTTACCAGATCAACCTCAGGGTCAAGTCATCATTTGTGGAAAATAAGAAACGGCCAAAGAAATAATGTTTGTTTTTCGGTTTAGATGACAATAGACCTAAGGAGACGGAAGCACATGATGACATCTCTGGGAATTGGTGGCTGAATTTCATTGCCGTCCAGTCGGAGGTAGCGCAGTCGAGGAGCGCTTTCGTTAAGTGAACCATCCACATCTTCGACAGACACAGGACACACACTTGAGCCACTTACACCTGTAAGTGAATAGAGGAAGTTAATGTGATATGACTCATGGCAGCTTTAAACATTATCCTGTAGATAAACAATCCTTTTCCACAGATGCATAAAAAACACATTTCTTCTAATTACGTGGAGTATAAATTTATATCTGATTAAGCAGAAACTACTACACTAAGGCTTACTTTTGATCCTATTGTGGTCAAGGTGAAGGTGCTCAAGGCCTGAGGGAATGAGAGGAACCTCAGTCAGCTGGTTGTGGGACAGCTGCAAGTCCAAAATGCTGGAGATGTTAAACACATTTTTGGGGACTCCACTACTACCAAGCTTGTTGTGGTTGAGCCTCACAAATGCCACTTTGGGCAAACCTTTGAAGTAGCCAGGGGGGATCTTCTCAATGTTATTGCCATCAAGGAAAAGCTGGGTGGTAGAGGGTGGTAGCCCAAGAGGCATGTTACTCAGTTGGTTCTTGGCTAGGTTGATCTGCACCAGGTTGTTCAAACCCTTTAGACTCACTTCAGTCACAGCATCATCCATCAGCTTGTTCCCCTGGAGGTCCAGGAGAGTAAGTTTTTCCAGACCGATGAAGACACCTGCAGGGATCTTGGAGACTCGATTGCGAGACAGACGTAAATGCTCCAGGCTGGCAGGCAGAGGTGATGGTACTGAAGACAAGAGGTTGTCATCCATGTACAGGTGCACCAGGTGAGTCATTGCACTGAGAACACCTTCTTCTACTCCCTCGCTAGTGATTTTGTTACGGTTGAGGTTCAGCCAACGAAGCTGCGTGGCATTCTTCAATGCATCTGCTGACAGAATTTCAATCATATTGCTTTGCAGATAGAGATACCATGTGTATGGAGGGATTTTAGGGATATTCTTCAAGCCTTTATTGTCACAGTAGACAGCACGAGGGAAGTTTGGCGGGCAGCGACACTCTTTAGGGCAGGCTTGAATTTGGGCAATATATTCCTCATAAGGCATGTCCTGGCTGACAGTTAACCCAACCAGGCACCAGATGCTGAGAAGCTTCAGTAGAAGTTCCATTTTGCTGCTCAGCCTGTGATAGAAAGGGTCAAAAAAGAAGAAGCATTACAGCCAGGGAGCCCTTTACAGACAAATATCTTTGCTTGAAAAATGCTAAGCAATTACTCTGTCTTTTTTTGGACTGCCTTAAGACACAATAATGAAAAGAGGCTAGACATCTAATCTAAAGAGGATCAGATAGGAAGTAACATATTGAGACCTTTGAGGGATTAGGCCCATGCTGTAACTTATGACCCCTTTGAGAACTGGAGTCTTTTTTGTGACTAGCAACAGTCTTGGCAAGACATTTGATGCTGTACCTTTAAACACACACAATATATAAATCATATGGCTAGCATCAAATACATTTTAATTAGTATACTAAATGTTCACAAATTCAAAATGCATCCCAAATTAGTCTCCACCAGTACATGTCACCTACTCTACCACTTCTAAATACAAGCAGCCAACAGAGTGGTAGTCATCCTGAGTTATTACCTGCCTGCCAATTACATGTAAAAAGTCAAAAGACCGGAAGCATGGCCAGGTTAACTTTAACTGTATTAGGACAGCCTTGAAGCTCAGACTTAAAGGAATTGCATGTCAATTCATGTCAGCTTCAGTCTGCACATCTGATGCATGCAAGTAAAAAAACACATGCGTTCCAGCTAAACATGGCAAATGCACATGGTGCTAACCCCTAAAACCCCCCTAAAGGAGGAGAAAAAGATGAGATGTTGCAGAAAAGCAATACAATGAAAGCACTGCAACAGAGAAGTAAAAAATAAAGAAAGCAGGAATGAACAAAAATCCGAAGTCAGCCTTGCCATCTTCTATCCACTCATCTCCTAAGCCACAATTTGATTCCTCTCAGCTCCCATCTGGTGTTTGTTTAAATTCTTGATGCACTCCATGTTTGTCTGGAACTCATTTCGGGTAGCTTTCCATAGATGGCCACACTTCAAAGACAAAGGCGGATAACCTCTGTTCAGAGCTGTGCCCCTGGTTTTTCACTGTAGAAAGGCCAAAGCTTTGTGAATTGACTTTGGCACAGAATGTTTAATGCATTGGCAGCAATGTAATTCATGCTCTTATAAAGCTGAAACCTAGTTACTAAAGCTGCAAGATTAACAAGTACCAACCCTATAATTCAGACAGTATAAATGTCTTTGCCTGCCAGCCCAGTCCACCTTACCTTTACCCTGTAAAGTTTCCTTTCGTGGTGTCCTATCAAGTGTGATCTCAAATGATGAGGATGCCACTCACGTCCCTCTATTTGTACCACTAGCTTTTTCATTCAGTGTGTGGAAGCCTATCACTTGGGATGACGCTAAAGCTTCTCTTGGCCAGTTAGATTCCCCCAGGATCAATGGGCATAATCCTAAATAGGTGTGTACTGTGCTAAGCCTTTTCAGTACCTAAAACATGGCACACTTAGAAACGTTAATTCAAGTGTACCTGTTCTTAGTTTGCTGACTTCCACACATAAAACAATTCCTCCCTTGGTGGTATAATTGATTTAACACCCTTCAAAGGTCTCTAAGAGTCCTTACTCAACCTTTTGTGCTAATTTTATGCATCTACTGTCCACTGTGTGAACAAGATCAGTGGCATAAACAAAAAGCACACAAATATACCTCAGTTTAACTGTGTTGCACAGATGATCATCTCCAAATGTGCAAATATTGATGTTTAAAGTAGATACAGCAAGTCACCAGTCCTCAAGCCTGACTGCACAGAGGACATGATAAACCAAATAAATATTTTTATTCGGGAGGTTTTGCTTGGGGATAATAATTTCAGTTCAACTTATTTTGAATAATTACAGCATGATAAAACTTGAAGCAAGTGAAATGCACATTCATAACTATCTCCAGTTTACTCCAGAAATACTGGGGTGCAGCAGAACGTTACCGGAAAAGCCTGCAAGAACTGCACAATTCTTTAACATTAGCATAGAGACAGAAAATGCGGGTCATCCTCAAAGAAACTGTAAAGAAACTGTCCCATAAAGAAACTGTAATTGTAGATAATTTATTAAGTTTATATAAGTTTTTAAGTTTAATTTTAAGACATAAGAATTTTCCTGAGTAAATCATTTGACATCATGAGTGAAGGCATGTTGTTCGGCGTCACTGCTAAAGCATCAAGCACAAAGTCGACGTACTCTGCTTAAGTACAAAACATTGCCGGAAGACATAAGAGGTTATAGGAGGGAAGTCAGGCTTAAGCTGAGGAGATTTTGCTGCAGGCTGCCCATGCAAATTGTTTTGCTGAAGCTAGATGTAACAGGATTGTTGACCTTTCAACATGCGAGCATGAGACTGTGCTAATTTCCAGTGATGACGGCAGAGACTCGAATACAACAGGATAATCCCTGCTCACTTTTGAGGATAGGAGCAACACTTATCCATGATCAGCCATGCAAGCCCATTAGAGCTCCTCTGGTATTTGCCAATGTGCACCTGTGTACAGCGATTATTCCTTAACACATGTTTGTGATCCTCTATGATCAGTTAAACATTCAAACATTGGTCCCAAGCACATTCAGAGGAATTATACGTCAAAGAAAAGTTGCTATCTACAGTAGCTGAAAGGACACACATTTCACATTAGCATTGCCTTCACTGTCCTACCAGGTTAGCCTAAAGCCACTCCTCCTCTCCGCTAACCTGTCCAAACCTTCAGCTGTGATAAAAGGCATATAATGGCTTGTTAAGCTCACAGTGTTGTGTACAGTCTCTCAATATGATGCAGTTTTTCCTCGCAAACCTTGTAGACTCAGTCAGCTCAGTCAGTTAAGAAACAGACAGCCCTGAACATGCTTTCACTGTGATACTGTACTATGACCACAGAGCCTTATTAGCAATGTGGGGATAAAATCAGAATTCAGTTGAATTATCTCCCTGAAAAGAGAGACTAAACCAACGTGAGAGAAACTAAACACATCAAGGTTTCAAAATAACTACCTGCACTTAAAGGATCTGAGCGTGTCCATTATGACTTTTTCTTTGTTTTTAGTGAGTCATAGAGTCATAGATCTGCAAAGTGGAAACTGTATTTACTGAAAACAAATGTTGGGTAATGTCTGCCTGACAGACTAAGGAGAAGCACATGCAGGCAAATATGATAATGGTAATTTCCTGCCAGGGGCTTTGTGTCTAAGCTAGCTATGTTAATTACATAATGGCTTGTATTTGCAATATATGAGTTTTGTGGGATTGGTTCCAATTGATGGCTTTGCTGAAATCCACTTTATGACTTTGAAGTATTTGGAAAAGTTGGCATGGCTTGCTGTGTCCACAAAGAAGAAAAAATGTGTTTATGGTAATTGTTACGTTGAAAAAAAAAAAACAAGTTTTGGCATTAAAAGTGACTTTCCAAGATGTTTATTTGGAAACTTCAAAAAAAAAAAAAAAGGTGTGAGTGTGTTTGTAAAAAGGTGTGAGTGTGTTTGTAAAATGGTTGCAAATTACAAAAGTGTCCAGCTCAATCATACTAACTGTAGATTCATAAATAGAGGCTGTTAAAGTGAAACCGTATCAAAGATAAAGAGCAATCAAATCAGATATCTGAAAATACCCTTCCACTATTCTCTCAAACAGATTTTTATCAAAGAAAGACAAAATGGTCTTTACCTGCTATTCATGCAGCCAGGTGAGTTGTGGTCCTTGTGCTCCTCCAGTGATTAGCTGTGATGATTGTCTGCAGCCTCTGAAGCAGGCAGTGCGGCAGCCTAGCCCTGTTTCTTGTATTGTTATTGTTCTGATTCTGATTCCCCCAAGGCTGCACCTTGGTCACCCGTTGAACCGTAGAAGATGGAGCATGCGTTGTTGGTGGGAGGATGATTGTGTGCGAGTTGGGATGTCCCTTCAAAAGTCGGTGTTGCCTACTTTTTTTTAAACATTTTTTTTGTTTTGCCAGCCCAGCAGTTTTTTCTGCCTCTTTTTTTTTTTTTTTTTTTTGTAGAAAAATGAAGTCATCCTTTTGCTGTTAAGGGTTAAACTGCTGTCACCCCACCTTTAAAAAACTGGACTCCATGGAGGTTTTCCTCTTTACTCAACAATCTGGGGGATGGGTGAATGACCATTTTAGGGCTCATTTCACCTCACATGCCTTGGGATGCATTTCCCAGGATATAAGGGGAGGTTAAGGGCACTTCACATCCAACTTTTTACAGAAAAGTCTTTCTTTTTATACCTCAAGTCCTGTTTTTTTTTGTTATTTCTCCTACATTCCAATCAAGGATACTACTCACTAGATATTACTTGAGAATTTTTACACTCTTTACTGCCAGAAAGGGCTTCAGAATACAAGGTTTTCTGTGTCTAGACATAAATCAAACAAAAGGTGTGCACAGTTCTGCTCATTTTATTCATGCAACTCTATCTGTGGTTTTCTAGGAATGCAAAATATTGGGCTTTCTGTTAGTAGGTTCACTACTTTAGTCCTATTGAATTTTAATAAAATGGCTCTTCACCCAAAGTTCTTAAGGCAAAGAGGTGACAAAAAGTTAACAAGAAGGACAAAAAAGGTCCAAGAACAATTATAGGAGAACTACAGCATGTGAGCTTAGTGGAAATCTGTAGTAGAAATTAGAAACCAGGGTGATGATGGATTGACACAGTTTATTTATAAAAACAGAGATAAACAAAAAGAACAGCTGGAGACAGTCTGGGCTGAAGGATGATCTTTGAAACTGGGCTGCCAGGCTACAACAGCTGATTATACTTTCACCTACCATCACAAGCAGGAAGATATTAGGCTTAGGGTTTTATAAAAGACTTTATTGTCTAGACACAGGCAGCAGGAGCTCTACTCAGGATTTAAATAAGGGCGACACAGGAGGGAGTGGAGGAAATTGTCCCACACTGGGAATATAATTGTATAAAAACACAGGAGATGTGAAAAAGCCTGTTAAAGCAAACTTGTTACGTTTTCTAATAGCGGTAGCAGTGAAAAGGCAGCTAATTCTTTTACCACCAGACTTGTATCAGGTTTACCTGAGCAACAAACAACAAAAACAGACCTTTAAATAATTCTAGTACTGAATGACATTGGGAAGTGGCGTGTTTGCTGCACCCAATGACAGATAACTTTTCATAATTGGGTCAAACCAACTTTTACAGCAGGATCGAATTACAAGGACCTGGCAGGATTCAAATGGGACATCTGGAATCAGTTTACATAATAACTATAAATGCCACGTATAATCAACTAACCTACTCTCTTTAAATAGTGTTGATCTAATAAGAAACCCTAGACTAATGCTCCAAGAAAGAAGTGGCTCCAGCACATACGGTGCATATCAGCCAGGATTAGTAGTGCTGTTACAGTTAGTGTACAGCTTTGCAAAGGTGCTGGTGATCCTGTATAAGTAGTAACAAGTGAATGTCAAGTACATACCTAAAGTCAGTATCTATGTTATGTATTACTCCCGATGCGATAGCAATCATATATAATAAGGTGTGCCTAAATTGCTTTAAAAAGAGGTTGTAGTACAATCTTGTGCAAAAAAAAGACATGTTTTTGCTGCCAGTTACACCGGTTATTACATTTGCGGATCCTGTCCTGTACCAGATAGATTACAGATGAGAGTGACAGATATGAAACATTTGAATCACTCTGAAATTATCTACAGCTGCTAAACACTCAGTAAGGCTCCAATACACAGCTGTATCTTGGCCTTAAAAGCCAGAATGTTCAGAATGATAAGTATTATATTTAGGAGCTGTAATGACAGCCATGCTCATCATGTTATAGGGGAAGAATGTGCATCTGCCAATTAGCATGAAGCTGTATCAAATATTAGTTAATTTTACAGATAATTCTGACCTTATTATTAACCTAAAGGGTGAAACTGATGTATGTGAATTGCTATCTAGATATTGTGTGTAAAAACAAGTAGTTGTAAGGTATTAATTAAGTAAATGTTCTCAGATAAAATGCCATATTTTGCGCATGTTGAAACTTCTACTGTGTCGTGACTTTCAGAATTTTGTAGACACTATTACTGAACATGTAAAATAGGAACAGATAATGAAAAGGAGACATTTCAGCCCCTGACCATCTTTAAGATCATTTTTCTGGCAATAGTGCCATTTAACTTTAGCTGCAGTTTAACCCAATGAACAGATGAGACCAAAGTGGAGATGTGTGGGCATAGTGCACAGTGTCATGCTTGGCTTGGATGTGATGTTTTGGGCTCATTATGCACCCACAGCACCTTGTCGACATGATCTCCTCTGTATACCAAAGAGTTCTGGAGTCAAACATGAGGCCATCTGTTGGACAGCTAACTCTTGACCAACACTGGGTCATGCAACAGGACAACGATCCTAAGCACAGTGGCAAATCTACAACAGAGTGTTTGAAAAAGGAAAGAATCAAGGTACTGCAACAGCCTAGTCAAATTCCAGACCTAAACCTTATTGAAATGCTGTGGTGGGACCTTAAGAGAACTGTGTATGCCAATAAACCTCTGTACATAAACAAATGCCCGCAAACCTCAGTGAACGCTGTAAAAAGAGTGAGCCAAAATTCCCCTGCAACGATGTGTGAGACCGATAAAGTCGCACAGAAAATGATTAGTTCAAGTTATTGCTGCTAAAGATGGTTCTACAAGCTACCGAATCATTGGTTGCACTTATTTCTTTCACAAGACTGCATGAAGTCCAGTGTAAACTTTCTTTTTTATGTGAACATATACATAATCTCCTATTTAATAATAATGTTCTTATGAATAAAAAGCAAACATGCGATGTTCCAAACACATCGCATCAATTTTAAACTGCACATTAAGTCGGCATGTGTAAATGGATCGTACCTCTCTGGAAAGGAATGTGCTGGTTTTATGGTTTTCTCTCACTCGCGCCATTAAACCCACATTTCTCAGACTCCTCCAGTCACTGTAAGCCTGAAAGCACATCAGTCCTAAGTAGGAACCTAAAATGTGATGCTTAATATATTCCCCATAGTTTCTTTGCTGGGATGTGCAGTTGTAAAGAAAAAAAATTACGACTTTTGACGCCAAGTGATAACACAAGTACACAGCTGTCAGCCAAATAGAAAATAAAAATAAACACAGTAAGGCAAGTAAGCATGGAGAGTCCCCTCTTTTAAGTTTTGAAGCTCCACCGGGAAGCTCTACTGTAAAAACAGTGATTTTGAAATCTTCATGGGCCGCTTGTGGTTTCTACCTGACATCTGGAAGGGTAGATTTACAGCAAAAATAACTTCTATTTTTGCTGATTTATTAAGCAAATCCCTGCAGCCCCCGCATACCTCGCATATGTTTTGTTTTGCACAGCTGAAGCAAAATGTGCATGATAGGCTCTCTGTGCGGCTCCTTTAAAATGAATGACTAGAGTGAAACCTGTTGAAAACATAATGGAGATGAAGAGCTCTGTGCAGCGTGCTTTGAAAACCGTTCAACAATGAATGTAAATAATATGTCTAAAACATACTTGCAGGCCTTGGGGAATAAATAAACCAATCATCTATGTCACAATACATCAAATACAGCATGTGTGAAAAAATATACAAGGACAGAAGTAGTAATCTTTGACTTAAGTTTAAGCTAACAAATTTTTATTTATTTATTTATTTTTTAACTTTGGCAGGTTGTAATGTTTAGATAGGGGCTTGTAATTTTAATACAAACCTTAAAAGTGAATATGCGTCTAACTATTTAAGATGCATTTCACCAAATCCTAATTATATGAGACGGTATACCTGATAGAAATGTTACAAATTTTTAGTTAATGGATTATTTCATAAGCTCTTCTTCTTAGTCTTGTTTTGCAATTCTATAACCCCATAGTTGTCATGTATAAAGTATTCACAAACAACCATATAACTGACATCAATTTAGTCAGATAACTTTACATGTAGGCTAAGTGACACAAGATTTTATACACGACTCATAAGTTATTTATAGGATTACATATAGGCAGGCTTACCAATGATATCATGCAAATATGTTCAAACATAGTTTATTCAACTGTGTTTAATTTTCTCACAATAAATCCATGAACAGTTACTAAGTCAAAGGTGTCAAAATAAGTCATGGAAAAAAGAAACAAAAGACTAGACAGATGTAGTAATCTAATAAAATAGATACACCATCCAATCAACATGACAGTGGTGCCAAGTTGACGTAATGCTGGTAAGAAACATTTATCAGGATTAAACCGCAACAACAACATAGCAATGAAAGCACCTTAACTGCAAAAGCTGTAGTTTATTATCAAAGTACGGCACCAAAGGGTGAATGCAAGTAATGAAAATGTTGCATACAAATTAGCAATGTGTATGACAGCAAACAGTTAGGATTTGCTTAGTATACAGAAACAATCCTACACAATTTCTAGAATACATCATCCTATCATCTCAGGGTACAACTGAACAGAGAAAAACATGTCCGCTTTAATAGCGGTGTGTTCTGAACATGATGTTATTCGTTTAAAGAACTGTCTTGTTATTTCCAAGGAGAAAACAGACATTTCTTAGATGGTTACAGTTTTTTTTTTTTAAATGACATTCACTGGAACATCATGAAATTTCTGTCAAGCCAGTTTGAATATGAAGTATGCAATATACAATGGCAGACACGTTCACAACACTGATATATTCCCTAAAACCACTTTGATGAAAATATGACTGCAATGTAGCTGCTATTTTACACCTCCACCCCCCCACCATTTTATTTTTACTCTACACACTAAATCTAAGTATGCAGTCCTTATGTGCTGGTCCTTTGCACAGCAATGGATTAATAATAATAGTAATAATAATAATAGTAATATCCCCTGATTATATTATACATGCTAGACACTAAAACATACAAGACAAGGAAAAAGAGGACACAAGGACTGAATTAAGACAATGGAGAGCTCTCACCATTATTACATTGTGTCTTTATTCAGTGTACTCAAAAATAAATTTGGAATGTTTAGTGTGTGTTATAATCAAAGCATAATAATTATTGTTCTCATGGACCCGTTGATTATTTACTTTGTATATTTTTGTATTGTATGTATTGTAATTTTTCTGTCTTCATGTTTCTCCAACAATGACACAGTTGATTGATATCTACAAATACTGATAACCAGTCATTTGGAATGTTGAGTTTATTAATCTGTAAGCATATGCATTCCATCTATTTCACTTTGGCCAAGCTTTAGATTTGTCCCAGATTGCATAATATGTCAGAAGTGCAAAGACATGACAGTACTATGAAAGGTGTGATATTGTGACATTCAAATCCAGAAGATTATGGGCGGAGCTTTGTCATGGTAGCAGAGAAGAGCTGGTCCTTACTCGAACATGATATCTGAGGCTTGGCGCAGGCAGTTGACAGAATCAGAAGGCATGCTGCTGTGTGTGATGTTGTTTCCATCGAGACGCAGATGCTTCAGACGTGAATAGTTCAGGGGTCCCATGAACTTGCAGAAGCTTGACAGGTCAAACTCTACAAATGATCACAAAAGGGGAGATCGTTATGGCTGTTAGTAGGCAAAGAATGTCCACAATGTATTAAATTTCTTTTAACTTTCAACCCCTTAAAGTGGTGTTTAAATCAGACTGCATAAAGATCGACAAATGAAAAATGAAGCTGAGGCGGAAGTGCCTTAAATCTTCATTCTTCTGACTTCTCTAACTGCAGCTGCATTGAAGTCTATGAGAAAATGACCCTACATCTTACTCTACCACAATTTTTTCATTCTTTCTTGTTCTTTTTATAAATTATGCTCATGTTAAGAGAATAATACACAATAAAGCAGAGAACAGATAAGGGCATAACTACCTTTTGAATAACATGTTGCTAATATGGGCAGTCATTGGCACCCAGATCCACTGTAAAATGTTGTCTGTTCACTTTTTATGGTAAGTAAATTTTTTAAAGCTTGTTATTAACCAATTAAAATCGGCATCCCAAATACCAAACTCACTAGCTAGTGCTAGCATTGGCATATCAGCTGTGCCAGGTTTCAAAAAGCCAAAGCTTTAACAATCAAAATGTCATGTTCAAGGCTTCAGATATTCAAGGCTTCAAATATTCAAGGTCAGAAAGCAATCAGAGATGGCATAGTTACAATGTCCATCCTTTATATACCTGCAGTCTTTAGTTTAATAGAACCTTGTGGAATTTTTGGTGACCAGTTGTGCTTCAAAGCCATGTTTGTGCAAGATGCAATGAAATGTGCCATTGCAACCACACTGCTGCTCCTACTCAAATCCCATTTATTTTTGTTTTGTTAAAAAAAATAATTATTTATTAATATTTATTATTATAATAATTATTTTGTTTTGTTAATAATAATAATAATAATAATAATAATAATAATAATAATAATAATAATAACAATAATAATAATAATAATAATAATAATAATAATAATGAATCATGTTTTTAAACATAAAGTGAAATAAATAAAATAAATAAAACACATTGCCTTGCGTCAACGAAGCACAGCTCTCCTCCATTCTTTTTTGGCAGAGGCTCAGAGGAAGTCACATAAATGTACCCAGTAAAATATAATATGGGCTATAAAATCACACATATTGTAGCCAGCATCCTACTTTGGAAGTTCCCTACTTAGGGAAGTTTATTTACATGTGTGTGTGTGTGTGTGTGTGTGTGTGTGTGTGCGTGTGCGTGTGTGTATGTATGTATGTATGTATGTATCTATCTATCTATCTATCTATCTATATATATATATATATATATATATATATATATATATATATATATATATATATATAGGACACTAGAACATACAAGGCAAGAAAAAAGAGGACACTTGGACTACGCCACGCCCATATTTGAGGAATCCACTAATGCCTGTATAATTAATAATAAATAAATTTGTGCAACACTGCCCGTCTTACTAATTGGCCATATTATTTTCTTATGTTTACATTTACATCACATCACTGAAGACAAAAGAAATCAAACTTTGATGGCACTGTAAAATTAAGAAAACTCCAAATGGCACCTTTGACAAAAAAAAAAAGAAGACAAAACATTTAGAATCCAGCGATGTTACAATGCTGATCACTCACTGTTGATTTCATTTGCCTGAAGGTAGAGTTGCTCCAGCTGCTCGTTGACCTCAGGGATGGACTGCAGTTTGTTGAAAGAGAGATCCAGCTCCAACAGTGATGTCACATTGAACACTCCAGCAGGGATCCCTGAGTCCACCAGCTTGTTGTGTGAGACTCTCAAGTACTGAAGTGCAGGCAGCTTGTTTAGGTAGCCTGCTCCAACACTTTCAATGGCATTGTGGTCAGCATAGAGCATTCCTAGTGAACTGGGGACACCAGCTGGCAGCTTCTTCAGCTTGTTGTGGCTTACATCCAATGACAGCAGCTTCTTCAGCCCTTTGAAAGCCCCTGAGATGGCATCAGAGGTTAGCTCATTGTGCTGAAGGTGGATGGAGGTCAAATTCTCCTTGTCAGACAAGAGCCCAGAGGGGAACTTAGACAGCTTGTTGTCTGTAAGTCTCAGCTCTTCAAGGGCCTTTGAGGGAGGAATGATTGGCTCTATAAGGTTGTTGTAGCTGAAGAACAACTTCTCCAGGGCTGTGAGTTTGTCCGATTGTGCCCTTTGCTACTTTAGAATTAGTGATACTGGTTATTGTCAATTATCAGCCAGCGCAGTGTATCAGTAACATTATCAAACACTCCTGCCTTGATCTCGTCAATCAGATTGTTCTGGAGGTACAGATACTTGATCCCTGTTGGAACTATTGGAACAAATTTGAGCTTGCGGTTGTCGCAATACATAGCACTGGGGAAATTGACTGGGCAATCACACTCTTGATTGCAGTTGGGCCCTGATGGCCCCAGCACTGGAACAGGTTGGTAATCATAGTCATAATACTGACAGAGGGACAGTGTGACCAGCACAGCCAAGATGGGTACGCGGAGAGGAAACATGGCGTCTTCTGATCCAAAAGACAGAAAGGAAGGGGACACAGGAAATAAGATAAAAAGGTTAAAGTAGCCTAGAACAACACAATGTAAAGCCATGACCTTTAACTAAAAAAAAAAAAAAAAAAAAAGAAAGAAAGAAAAAAAGAAAACACTTGTTTGGTTGTAAACACTTTCATAAGCAACTTATTGGCAACGTTTTCGGTTTTCAGCAGTTGAACCTTAGTTGCAGTTTAGGTAAGTATTTAAAATCAAAACATAAAAATAGGTATAAAATGAGAAATAGAAGAATAAATGGTAAAATTAAAGCTTTGTTAGGATAACTCTTCATCTACCCAACAGAATGCCACACCCACCCCCCAGTGTATTAGGGCATATTATATGATCAGTCAGGGATAACTTTATACAGTTGGAGACCAATGAGTCCTAGATTTCTGGATTTAATAATCTGTTTGACTCACATCATTATAGGTGCAGCTGCACTAAACTGCTTGAGAGATTATTATTATTTTAAATATGGACTGAAGCAGTAACACAATGTGGATGTTCCAAGAATACACAAAAGCAAACCTAAATTTTTGAATATATGCTTAAAGGTTGCAACATTGAAAAATGCATGCTGATAGGTTTATTAAATAGTGAATCAAACACATAGAGAAGCAGAAAAAACAAACAAACTGATATTAGTTTAGGATCATGGCTCTACAAACAAAGTCTGCAGACAAAGCAAAACCAGAATAATTGAATCCAGACCCACAAAAAATGCAGACAGGCACTGGATCCAAGCGCAGCAGATCATTTTCCAAAGTCTACAGTCATGAAAATCTGTGAAACAGTCCTAAAAATACATATATAAACAAGACAAATGCCAGGCTGATGCACCTAAATGTAAATGATCAAACTTCTACCACTTATTATTTGTTAGTGGACAGGTTTTTTTTTTTTTCCCTTATCTGCTGCAGCACCACCCAGTGCCCTGAAGCCTTGTAGTAACAGTTGGTAATCCAAGAAATAAAGAAGAAATAGTCAAACAGGAAATCACAAATCCATGCCTTCAGTCGCAAGCTTACCTGTGCTTCTCTCTCGTTGTGCGTGTGGGGTGGAGGGCCAGTAGGTAAGAAGAGTTTGGTGTTTAAAAACTAGAAGTCTCTGGAGAAAAACACAGAGAAAGAAGGAGACAGGGGGAGGAGAAAGAGGAGTAGCTGGAGAGACACAGCGAGGGAATGGGAAGGGGAGGAGAGGAGACGAGGGGACGAGGGGTGGGGGTGGTGGATTGAAGGCTTCTTCAAATAACTGGAGTCAGGGCATCAGATAAATTGAAGATGTCATCATTATGTTTGCCTGGGCAAAAACTTCTGTAAACTAACCAAGAGCAGGTGCAACAAGTAACAGAAATATTGCATCATATGCTGCTAAAATAATAGTAGTTTTCCATTATTATTTACACTTATCATCATTACAATCATTTTGTTCTCCATAAATATTACAGTGTGTTTGCAAGCAAAACCAAACTTGAATTTTAGTAGGCTGTGTGTGGAAAAATTCAAAGAGCATGAAAAGCTGTGTCTGGAAAAATGTGAAAGCAACCTCTGGCAGCCCCTTAACCCAGACACTGGTCATGAAAAAGAATAAATTCAGCAGTACCTCTCAAGCTGCGAATCAGGCTTTGGAAAATCTGACAAAGAATATGAAAACAGCCAGAACAGACTTGCATAACACTTGACGTAAACATTTCTTTCTCCCCTGTTTTTGACCAGAACAGCAGGTCAAAGCAGATGCAATTGATCCCATATGCCTATGATATAAATTATTGTACTTTTCATTCTTGCACCCTTCATTTTCCAGTTTTACAGTGAATCTCTGTAATATATTTCTGTATAAACAAACAGTAAGACAAAAGAAGAATGTGGCCCATGGTGGACATAACTTATAAGAGCTGAATAGAGGGGGTTGGGAGAAATATGTGACATGTTTCTCCCATTTGTTGGTGGTCATCCATCAGACCATCAATGCATTCCAGGAATTGGCGTCTGGATTTAATTGGTTGCAGTACAGCCTGTTACCCTGCTCACAAACGCCTTCTTTGACACACCCCTCAAATTCTGTGGAGGAAACTCCCACCTTTAAATTATAACAATATATCTGATTTTCTAAAATATTTGCTCCAACAACAGATACTTTTGTAAAAGCAGAGAGGGATCTAAATAATCCATGACATGAGGATTTGGCTTTGAATGAATATTACTGCACTGCATTTTGTACTTTTAACTGTTGGTCCTCACTAAACATCATGGCATTCACAGGGTTCCTATGGAGCTATGTGTTTGCACCAGTCAGTTTTAACCTACCAACATGAGTACAATTGCACAAATTCAAAAGACCAATGAAGCAGTTATGCAGACTTATGCAGAGTGGGCCGAGCTATAAACATTTTACCTGGCAGATTTTAGAGAGCTGGGCCTCTTTATGTCTCTCCAAAGAGCTTATATTGAATAGTTTGAAGGAAACATGATTGGAACCAGAAAACTGAGGACTAGACTACTTTTGAAGAAACATTAACCCATTTGGCAGTCAACCATATCACTGATATGATAACTGACAGCATTTTTTTTTTTTTTACTGTACTGTAACTCTTGACGGTCCTGCAAAAAAACGTAAAACTTGCCCATGATTCAAAGCTTGGAGAACTACTGCAGCAATAATCTGAAATAATTCTTTTCGGAACAACTTTCTCAGTCTCTCACATTGTTGTTGAGGAATTTTGACCTACTTCTTCTTACAGTGTTTTATTCCATTGAGCTTTTAATTCTTTTCTTTGTCAGGATTTCAGTTTTAGATTTGCTGCTGTGCTTGGGATCATTGTTCTATTTCATGACCCAGTTTGGGCCAAGCTGTTGGAAAGACGGCCTCATATTTGACTAGAATGGTTGACTCAACGACTGCAACGTGGCACTGTGCATTATGGCCAGACATCTCCATTTTGGTCTTGTTTTTCCAAAGAACATTGTTCCAGAAGTCTTGTGATTTGTCCAGATGCAACTCTACAAATCTAAGCTGTGCTGCCATGTTCTTTTTGGAGAAAAGATGCTTTCTCCTGATAACCCTTCCAATCAAACCATACTTTGATTGGAAGACATTAACATGCTGACATCTGAGATGTTTCTGGCATGTCAATGTGTGCCATTGCCAGAATGTTTGCTGTGTCTCCCAGCATAGTCTCAAGAACATGGAGGAGATTCCAGGAGACATGTAGTTACTCTAGGTGAGCTGGACAGGGCCGCAGAAGGTCCTTAATCCATCAGCAGGATGAGTAAAGCCGAAGCCCTACAAAACGACCTCCAGCAGGCCACTGGTGTGAATGTCTCTGACTAAATAAACAGAAACAGACTTCATGACAGTGGCCTGAGGATCTGATGTTCTCTAGAGGGCCTTGTGCTCAATGCCCAGCACTGTGGAACCTGATCAGCATTTGCCATAGAATGCCAGAATTGTCACCTCCACCACTGGCGCCCTGTGTTTTTCACAGATGAGAACAGGTTCACCCTGGGCACATGTGACAGACTAGAAAGGGTCTGAAGAAGCTGTGTAGAATGTTGTGCTGCCTGTAATATCATTCAGAATGACCAGTTTGGTGGTGGGTCAGTGATGGTCTGGGAAGTCATATCTATGGAGGGATGCACAGGCCTCTACAGGCTAGGCAACGGCACCCTGACTGCCATTACATATTGGGATTAAATCCTTGGACCCAGTGTCAGACCCTACGCCGGTGCAGTGGGTCCTGGGATCCTCCTGGTGCAAGACAATGCCCGACCTCATGTGGTGAGAGCATGCAGGCAATTTCTGGAGGATGAAGGAATTAATACCATTGACTAGCCTTCACGACTCTGGGATATCATCGTTTGGTCCATCCAGTGCTGGTGGGTTGCACCTCAGAATATCCAGGAACTCTGTGATGGGCTGATCCAGATCTGGGGGATCTTCTCCCAGATCTTGAAAATCTGTCATCTCATTAGAGGCACCATATGGGGACCATACAAACTACTGAGTACCATTCTGAGTTGCTGCAATGAAATTTCGGCAAAATGGACTAGCATGCCTCATCATTTTTCAACTTTGATTTTTATTTTCGGGGTGTCTTTGAATTCAGGTTGATCATTTTAATTTCCATCAAACGATGTGGCATTCTTTCATTTCTAACACATTCCCCAGTCCATATCTGTATAGATATTCAACATAATTTTTTCCCATTGAGATCTGATGTGTTTTCAAAATGTTCCTTTATTTATTTATTTTTTAGCAGCGTATATCCAGCATACTCTATAGCATTGCAGCTGCTCAGCTTTATTAAATGTTCAGTAGCCAGTACCTTCATCTGTTTGGTGAGGCAGGAGGCAGGTAAGAACACTGTTACAGTTGCTGGAAACAGTTCATGCTGGCAGTAAAACTAATTAGTTCAACTTGTGGGCCATAAACTAGACAACAAGCTTTAAATTGCTGATGAATTCTGCTGAGGTGGCAGAAAATTCTCACTGGTTTCCTCATTATGAGTGAGTCTTTTCCCACTGCACATTCAATTCATTGTTACTTGAAATGGGGGCCCATAATCTAAAGTGCACAAACAATAAAACCCTGTGATAATAAGCATCTTTGCATATTTCAAAGGGGAAAACCCCCTCATATACTGAATAAAAATATTTTTTCAAATGTCTCAGCACAGTTGACATGTATGCCACAAACTGCCCAAAATATTTATTTCTTTGAGGCATCTGCGTTTTCAACCTCTGTTATTGGAACTGTTTTGTATGAACTTAGACTCAAGTTTTTCCAGACTGCAAGAAAACAGACATTTTGTCATTTTGCTTAGTCACTGTGTCTCTTCCTGAATGTGTTGATGTCTGCCTTATGCTTTCACATCCTTTCCATGATGACTTACAATGGCTTTTCAGGACTGTTTTCCTAATACTTCATTTATTAATGGTAACTGGTGTAGTTTTCATATATGAATTTATATATATATATATATATATATATATATATATATATATATATATATATATATATATATATATATACTTCTTTCAGAGCTGAAAGTAATGACATCATGTTTTCTACATTTTAATAGCTACAATGTACCCTGCTTCATCCACAAGTATTATATATTGATTAATGACTTATTAGTCTAAAAGGATCAAGCTTAGAATCAACCACTCAAACCAGGGTGACATAGCCATACATACCATGTGTGTCTGACAGAACAGATACAGCTGTAAATATGAATCTGTGCTGTTATCTACACAGGTGGCTCAATGGCCAAACATAAATCACTGGGGCTGTAAATGTGTGAAAAACTGTCAAAACATGATTTTCCTCTAATTGCCACTTGAGGTTGGCTCCCAAACATTGACTGGATTTTAAAGATATGCTATACTGCCAAAAGTATTCACTCACCCATCCATATAATTGAATTATGGTGTTCCAATCATTTCCGTGGCCGCAGATGTACACTGCTCAAAAAAAATAAAGGGAACACTTAAACAACACAATATAACTCCAAGTAAATCAAACTTCTTTGAAATCAAACTGTCCACTTAGGAAGCAACACTGATTGACAATCAATTTCACATGCTGTTGTGCAAATGGAATAGACAACAGGTGGAAATTATTGGCAATTAGCAAGACACACTCAATAAAGGAGTGGTTCTGCAGGTGGGACCACAGACCACTTCTCAGTACCTATGCTTTCTGGCTGATGTTTTGGTCACTTTTGAATGTTGGTGGTGCTTTCACACTCGTGGTAGCATGAGACGGACTCTACAACCCACACAAGTGGCTCAGGTAGTGCAGCTCATCCAGGATGGCACATCAATGCGAGCTGTGGCAAAAAGGTTTGCTGTGTCTGTCAGCGTAGTGTCCAGAGACTGGAGGCACTACCAGGAGACAGGCCAGTACACCAGGAGACGTGGAAGAGGCCGTAGGAGGGCAACAACCCAGCAGTAGGACCGCTACCTCCGCCTTTGTGCAAGGAGGAACAGGAGGAGCACTGCCAGAGCCCTGCAAAATGACCTCCAGCAGGCCACAAATGTGCATGTGTCTGCACAAACGGTTAGAAACCGACTCCATGAGGATGGTATGAGGGCCCTCCATGTGCTCGTCAGAGGTAGCATGACTGCCATTAGGTACCGAAATGAGATCCTCAGACCCCTTGTGAGACCATATGCTGGTGCAGTTGGCCCTGGGTTCCTCCTAATGCAGGACAATGCTAGACCTCATGTGGCTGGAGTGTGTCAGCAGTTCCTGCAAGATGAAGGCATTGAAGCTATGGACTGGCCCGCCCGTTCCCCAGACCTGAATCCGATTGAGCACATCTGGGACATCATGTCTTCTCTCCATCCACCAACGTGATGTTGCACCACAGACTGTCCAGGAGTTGGCGGATGCTTTAGTCCAGGTCTGGGAGGAGATCCCTGAGGAAACCATCCGCCACCTCATCAGGTGCATGCCCAGGCATTGTAGGGAGGTCATACAGGCACGTGGAGGCCACACACAATACTGAGCCTCATTTTGACTTGTTTAAAGGACATTACATCAAAGTTGGATCAGCCTGTAGTGTGTTTTTCCACTTTAATTTTGTGTGTGACTCCAAATCCAGGCCTCCATTGGTTAATAAATTTGATTTCCATTGATGATTTTTGTGTGATTTTGTTGTCAGCACATTCAACTTTGTACAGAACAAAGTATTCAATGAGAATATTTCATTCATTAAGATCTAGGATGTGTTATTTGAGTGTTCCCTTTATTTTTTTGAGCAGTGTATAAAACCAAGGACCTAGGCATGCAGACTGCCTCCATAAATGCTTGTGAAAGAATGGGATGTTCTCAGTGAATTCCAGTGTGGTACCGCGATAGGATGCCACCTATAAAACAAGTTCAGTTGTGAAATTTCATTGCAACTAAATATTCCACTGTCAATTGTTATATTTTAACAAAGTGGAAGTGATTGGGAACGACAGCAACTCAGCCACAAAGTGGTGGGCCACATAACAGAACAATGGATTCTGAGGCACATAGCGCACAACTTTCTGTGGAGTCAATTCCTACAGACCTCCAAACTTAATGTGGCCTTCAGATTAGCTCAAGAACAGTGTGTAGAGAGTTTCATGAAATGGGTTTCCATGGCTGAGCAGCTGCATCCAAGCCATACATTACCAAGCACAATGCAAAGTGTCAGATCAATAACAAGTTGTTTTGTGACTTTTTTCTATATAGTTATTTTCCCCAGGCTGCACAGACCAGTGGCAGCTGTCAACAAATTTGTCAAGCACCTGTGTTTGATGACAATAAAGGCTTCTGATTCTGATTCTCCACCTGATCTTAGGGTTCCCCCAACCTGCCACAACTCCTGAAAATTGGTTGCCAAGTGTGAAAAAATTCAATGCAGTCGTCGGGCAGCCAATAGTTTTTCCTAGTCACAAGGATGTTGTCATCCTACTCTGGTGTGACTGAACCACTAGAGTAGGACTGAAAGCAATTTTTGCCTTTAGAGCTGATTATACGTGTAATAGATAGATAGATAGTTATAAAGTTTGCTAATAGCTCACCCAAACTAGAGTAAAAATAGGACAGCAACCTCCTTGCAACTAGGAAACATCGGCGGTTGCCTGGCGATTGCATAGAATTTTTTCACATTTGGTGACCGATTGCAAATAGCTGCATCGACCACTTGCAAGATGATTACCTGGTGGGAGGCAAATTGTCTGAAAACAGTCACAGTCCAGGACTGCCTGCAGTCACTCTGAGACAGACTGGCAAAGGTTAATGAATAATTGCCATCAAATTTATAAATGCAGACAAAATGCCAACACTTTGCAATAAATCTGAATCAGTTTGTGCTGATGAGCATGAATCAGTTGTGTGTCTTTACAATATGGGACTCAGCTGCTGTATTTTGGTTATGTTCTTATAAAAAAAAGTGGGGTTACAGAGTGCCTGTGTCATTTTAAATCACTGTCCTGTAACTATGCTACTATTGGTGGAATAATTTCTGATTTTGTCTTTCAAATATGTGGGGTTCTGGCTGGACTCTGAATGTAAGCAATTAATGTGAATTTCTTTTTAATGAGTATTTCTGTGTGTGCAGATGGCAACAGACTTGTGATTGTTGCTGATTTATCACACTTAATCACTGTAATATCACAAACCGATAGCAGACTGATAACAGACTCACTTTGTCTTTATTGCTGTTTTATTGCTGTCTCAAAGCACCGAAGTTGATTTCAAGATGGCAACTGGCTTGAATGGTTGCAGACCTGGCCAGTGTCTTTGAAGCAACCATTTCAGAGGCAACAGGACCACAAGTTCATTGCACAAACTTGCAATAAGTTTGGTTTTGCCACAGTTTACAGCCATTTTTTCCCCCTTAGTGTGAGTGTAGCATAAAGATGCTAATGTTAACTGGTAACTTAGCACTCCATCTTCTAGTCACTATTGGCTTAAAACAGTCAACATGGTGGTTGCCAAAGTTCTAACACTGATCTTCAAATTCCAGAGGCCAGAAACCAAAGATGAAGTCCATCTTTTATATACAGTCTATGATAACTGCTCACATTTTTGTTTCATTATGTGCTTCTAATTGTGTTTTATTCAGAGACAGGATGCAGATAAAATCTTCAGATAAAAGACAGCTTTTCCCATGTGGAAATACAAATCACATTATCCTGTTCATCTGTAACTAGCCCAGTAAGCTTGTTTATTTGAGGGTTGGTTGTCTTTCGCTGTGCTCCTGCTAACCAGAGGGAGACTACTCTGAAATTATGCTGTTGTGTTGTTATTTTGCTTAGTCAGCCTACTTTCTCCCATAAAATATGTTCTTCCTGACTTTTATCACTGGTTTCCTTATAATATTTGCCATAGCAAACTAATTTCTATATGTCAGTTGCAAAAAATTGCTCATGATAACATACCAGCAAAAAATAAGAGTTAGAGGTTTGCAAACTAGAGCACCCGCTGTAATGCAAGCAACTTTTTTTCCCCCTTACTGAACTCAGCAAGGTTCGTCACTTACCATCTGGTCAGTCCTCAAAAAAAGCACATTAGTTTAACATTGAGTGTGATATAGAGCAAAAACTATAAATTAAAAAGTAGAGTCAAACAAAAATGGCTTGGCTATGGTCACGCAGACTAGCTGGGGATGAAGCTGACTTGTTGCAGCGAACATGTAGCTCTAACTTCACTCTTTCACCATGGTATTTTTACATCTAGTTTGTAAAAGTGGCTTTTAAAATGTAATTGTATTTACCTGTATGACATCAAGGCTTCAAAAATTACACCCAATTTCAAGTGCTTAATATGCCATTCTTTTATGTGTACACAAAACAATGCATTTTATTCTCTTTTTTTATTTCTAGAGAAAAATATGTCTCCATGCTTGACAGATTTGCATTACTTAACACTAGACCTTGTTTCTGGTCAGCACCACACTCAGACACATAAATGCATATAAATACAAGGGCAAAAGAAAATAAGGAAATACTTAATAAACTAACGCACATATGCACATGCTCTGCCAGAGGTACACGGATGGAGATCCAAGCAAGCATATTACCAAACAGGATATTCTTAGACTTCTTGGCACAGACACATAGAAGCTTCTAATAAAATCTCAGACAGCACCCAGACACCACCTTCTGTTCCTACCCTGTGGTCATGTGGCTGTGCTTAACACAGAGAGACTCATCCCTAGCAAGCCAAGCGATTCTCTCACCTGGTGTCTCATGGGCTCACATGTGCTCCAAGAGTGACCCTGCAACAAAATCAGATGAGAGGATCTACTAAGCAAAACAGACCTTTGCACATCTATTTATATCACACAAACATGCTTTAATTTTTCCTAAAAACCCTAAATTAAAGGATTAAAGTTAAACTAAACCAATTAAGGCCCACTGTTTTAATGTAAAATGTTTCAGACAGTAATAACAGGGTTTAACACATTGTTGCGGTGTTGTCAGAAAGATTAAGACAAATACCACACTGCAGGTAGTCAGACAGGTATAAGCCTGGGGTATTTCTGTAAGCTACATTTGATAAAAGTAAATTCAAGCAAACATCTGCATAAATCACTGACACATCTGCTTCTTGCAAGGATCTCACCACTCTCCTTTCACGAGATGGTGAAGAGCTCAGGCTACTTCAGTTGCATAACAGATGCATTTTTAGTGATTAGTGTGTGAGCAAAGGTGATGTGTGCATGCACACAACCCAACTAGCTCTTCTCAAGATCTCCAGCTTTTATCACACAAAGTAAAGCACCAGACACACACGCCTAAACACGCACATAAGTCCTGGCACTGAGAAGATAGACGTCTGTTCAGAAGATCAAGTTGCACGCTGCTTGTGCGTGTGTGCGATTCAGGGAGAAAGGCGGATGGAAAATAAAAAGTGCTCTACTAATAGCCACCACATGGGGGCAACAGATTGAAGCGGATTCATGGTGTTGAACTGAACCCGCTCTGAGGTCCTGGGATGATGGCCAGAGCTCAAACACTGATGCTTTTCTGTCCTTGTCTAAAGAAAATATAAGTACCAATTCATATCAGAGGCAGGGAGTTCAGGGCTTTTGGCAACTCGTTCATACTCTGCTTTTCATAAGATCTTTTCTCTGTTTGCAGTATTTGTAATTTAATTCCCCACAATTGTCATTTTAAGTGAAATTCATATGAAACCATTTTCACTAGTGGACGTTCTGAAGACTGAATAAATGTTTTATTATGTTATATGTTTCATTCTACCTCAGTAAGTCAATTATTATTTTTTCTTTCCTAATATATCCAGTCATGAATTACATTTCATTCAATGTTTATTTAATATGGACAGATGTTGTATGCGTCAATATTTACTTAGCAACTATCCAATAAAATGCACAGCATTTGCAGCTACTGATAATTTCCAATGCCTGTCCCCAGAAGGGCCTTTTAAATGAATTATTCATGTATAAAGGCAGACTAGAACTATTATTAATGGCCTTATAGAAATAGAAGCATGATTTGCAACTGCTACACATGCCTGCAAGGTGGATTAGTAAAAAAAACACAAAAAACCTTGATCTGTTTTAAATTCTGTAGTGAGGGATCTCCATAGGTAAGCACCGTTTATAGCAAAGGAGATCTGGTGCACAGTGTTTTACAGCTGATTGCATTGTATACATTGCAGTATACATAGCTGATGATCCAAAAGCCTGTAACAATCACACCATATAAAATCAGTTTTTACCCACATTGTTTAATTTATAACAATCATTTTCCAATAATTTGTCTGGTTGTTCTCAAATTTACCCTTTTTGTTGCTGCTTATGACAGTGAGAGCGGTTTCAATAGATAAGATGTGAATTTAATACAAGTGACTGAAGAACATGTGACATACTAGATGAATTAGGTGTGTAATAAGAAAAAAAGCCCAAATATAATGATAATAGTAATATTACAGAGTTGGTGGCTTGGTATTATTTGCCACTTTTGAATGCAAAACCATAGTGTACTGTAAATATTCATCCATCCATCCATTTTCTTCCGCTTATCCGGGGCCGGGTCGCAGGGGCAGCAGTCTAAGCAGAGAAGCCTAGGCTTCCCTCTCCCCAGCCACCTTCTCCAGCTCATCCGGAGGGACCCCAAGATGTTGGAAGGACAGCCGAGAGACATAATCTCCCCAGCGTGTCCTGGGTCTACCACGGGGCCTCCTCCCAGTGGGACATGCCCGGAACACCTCACCCAAGAGGCGGCCAGGAGTCATCCTAATCAGATGCCCGAGCCACCCCAACTGGCTCCTTTTGATGTGGAGGAGCAGCGGCTCTAATCTGAGCCCCTCCCGGATGGCTGCACTCCTCACCTTATCTCTAAGGGAGAGGCCAGCCACCTTTCGAAGGAAACTAATTTCTGCTGCTTGTATTCGCAATCTTATTCTTTCGGTCACTACCCAAAGCTCGTGACCATAGGTGAGGGTAGGAACATAGATTGACCGGTAAATCGACAGCTTCTCATTTACACTAAGCTCCCGCTTCACCACGACAGACCGATGCAGCGTCCGCATCACTGCAGAAGCAGCCCTGATCCGTCTGTTGATCTCCCGCTCCCTTCTCCCATCACTCGTGAACAAGACCCCAAGATACTTGAACTCCTCCACTTGGGGCAGGAATTTTTAAAAAATATTCTTTTAAAAATTAGACATTATTTAGGCTCATTAGATACCTTACTGCCCTATTTGGAAGAATTTCAACCACTATGTATCTCATGGGAGGGCAATTTCTTTTTCTTGAACTTAAATAGTCCCATTAAAATCTCCTAAATGACTGAAGGACTATAAATCTCTGATAGCTCACAGGCCAGAAATGTTTCTTGTGCAAATATTGTTTTTTCATCTGGGACCACAAAACCCATCAAAAAGAGTTAGAGGCTGGTGGTGTAGCTGGAAGCAAGTTCATCTACCATAAGTTAGATTTTTAACTTTCTTTACAGCCTGCACCACAATGTTTTCGCTCACCTTGGGAGCTGGATGTTATTGTATGATGTTGATCATAGAGCTCCACTGTCAAACTTGTGGACCTGTGTAAAGTCTGCATGGAGACCTCATACTGAATGCATTGTCTCTTACTATATGCAGTTCAGAGGACAAGAGGCTGGATATATATATATACCCTGGACACATCAGTATATATGTATTGTAAATATAAACAGTGCAACTATGGACTGGTAATCTGTTTGGAAGTGTCTGGGCCAGTGCATGCTGGGAATGTCTCCAACCCCCAGCACCATGCATAAAATATGTAGAAAATAAATTAAAACAACTATTACATAACTCACTGGTAATATACTGTACTACCAGTGAGTAATTTAAGTTTCAGTGCAGTTTATGAAGTTGGGTTTATAACAGGACAAAAAGCTGTTTTAATTAAATGCCAAAAGTAGCTAAAAATCACCTGATTCTGCCATTGTGTCGAGCTCTTGCAGACCTGTACAATTTCTAAAATAAACTTTTTTAAGGTGTCATGTTTTTGGATTCCGAAGAAGAATCTGATCTGTATTCATTCTTTCACACGTTTGATCGTGTAACTGACTTAATGTTGCCAGATAGCCAGAAAGCAACACTGTTCAAAGAAAGCGGATAAAGGCTGTGATAAAAGTGAAAGTGATTGATGACTTTAAAGTCCATGAAACTGAAATGTGTTCAAGTCCAGATCTGTTTTTAGCCTGGTTTTATTTTGAAATGTAGTCGGCTGAAATAGTGAAACTGAAATGTCTGCTGTTTGAGTGCATTTGCTTTTCATTTGATAACTTATCGGACTTTTAGTGCACATTTCCAGTCTTTGCCAAGGTCCTCGCTCAGTGATACACCTCCTTAAACTTAATGTGAATTTATGATCTATGTAAGAGAAGATTTCTCACCTGTGCCACGGTACACTTTGTGTCCGTCGGTCCTCTTGACCATTTGTGCCATCTGTTGACCTTGGGGCTATTTCTCCATTTACACCAGAGTTAATAATGCTAATTCTGGTCATTGCAACCATCAAAAACTGCTACTGTTTCCACTAGTATTTTTATTTTGTTCAGGACAACTTAGCTGGAGCCCCTGCTCCGAAAAAAAGAGGAACACCTTTGTTGCTGATATATTAAGTCTGAGCTATGGTAAGTGCTTGTGCATTTAAGCAATGAGAGGTTTTTATACAGCATTTATATACAGCATCTATACATACAACATTCACACCAATATGGTTGCTGTGGGTATACCAGTCTACATACACCCTCCAACTTTTTCTGACAAAAAAAAAAAAGAAATAAAGGGAAGGTAAACATAAAAGAGATACATACACACATTAACAAGACAATAAAGAAAGCATCAGGTTCAAGTTGAAAGGAAAAATTAAGAGCATGCATATAAATCTTTGGGCATGGCTTCTGTTTAAAACATATATGATTTATTCTACATTTAGGAAGCTATTTTCACCTTGTTTTATGGGAAGCACACACTAGGAGCAGAACAGCAGAACAGGAGCTGGAATGTGATGGAGAACAATGTAAAAAGACCCAGAACTAAAACAACATAGAAGGAAGCACACGAAATCACAATGTGAAAGAAGTCACTGCTGCTTTTATCTCTACTTGGATTGAGTACAATACAAATAGAAACTCTGTGTTCTTTAAAGGAGTGCAGCTTGTTAATATTACACTCTGGATGCTATTCCTAGTACACAGGCAATATCTAGTACATTCTAGTATACCGGTTGTTAAAGGTATTGTTAAACACAAGTTAACCCATTGCTGCCTGCTCTACAGGCCAGCGAATTCATACAATGCTACAGGTCAAAAAGATGATTACATTGGGATTTCCACTGAGTGAGATTTCTTTTCTTTTTTGGTTTGGGTTCATCTCTGAATTTGACTTGCACATATTTTGCACAGTAATATGCTACAGCATGTATGTGAGCATATATGCAGTATTAATGCTTGAGTAACTGGTCCCGTGAATGATGTGCCCTGTGCACAAGAGCATCACCATAGTGTGCTAGTATTTGCAGTAAGCTGTGGGTACTATCGTTGCACAAACCTTGAAGCTGAATATTGAAACTGATATGTTGTGTTTGAGGTCCCCAGAGTTTTGAAATGAGTATGCTGTTTAATTATATCATCATTTGTGGAAAGGCAGTGTTGGTAGGGAGTCAGTGTTGTGGGGCTGTTGTCAAACACTCACACTTACAAAACTTTCACACACTCATTTACAAACACACACTCCTTGCAGAGGCACGTAGGATGCTCTACTTCTTCCTGTAGTTGCCGAGCTGGATGGCAGAGCGGTCAAAGACGCAGCGGAAGGTGACTGGCTGAACCTCCCAGTAAGGCACGGGGTTGCTGAACAGGCTGATGCCAGAGTACATGGCCTTCTTGGTGTTGAAGCCAGGAGGACAGAAGTCCTCTGTTCCCACAGCAGCAATCTTGTTGGCATGAAGGTAGACCACCTAGAGCAGGGATTAAAATAATAACAATATTCGGTCACTGAATGTGCATGGCAATAATTTAGCTTTTCCAGAATAAAGCAGAATAAGATGATGATAATATGTCTCAAAATGGATAATAGCAACAAGCAAGCCAGACACAGATTGCAGAGTCATCATGCTAAATATGTAGAAATATGTTCATAATGAGTTATACCCACTATATACAATTGAAAAGCTCACAAACACATGAAAAACACCATAAATAGTCTTTTTGTCTGTAGCTCCTAAAATAAAATTCACTATAAATAATTATAAATAATTAAATATAAATAATTTCACTAAGGACAATATTGCCGTTCACTTTTAATTTAATTTTTGTTTTTACATAAAACATCCTTAATATTGCAGTTGCAATTAAGCCTTGTGTTATGCAGTTTCTTTCAGCCCACATCAGATGAGGACTCAGCTGATGCATTTCTGGTAAATCTCATACAGGGTGCATATTTAATTTGCCTCAGCCTGCCTACTGTTGCTGCTGCCTTTGCAAGCGGTTCTACTTCCAGATTTTCCTTCTCATGCTGTATCTGACTGGCATTTAATTATTGCCATACCACCATTGGTTTTCCACAGATGTGTGTGGGAGGTCCAAGAAGAGTTTCACTTGCAGATGAAACACACAATCTCCTTTTTGACTCAGCAAATGGCAGTGTCACTGTCTACGCTGGAAGTTTTGTGCAGACTGTGCACAGCAACTTTTGAAAGTTATTTCCCCCAATCTGGTTAGATTCTTCCCAAAGTCGGGATTGTTTGCCGCTGACAACATTCATAGAAAAAGCTTGGGTGATACCAAAATAACAAAAAAGGTGGTTTGTCATTTTACAGTTTGTGATCTATTGAGAAATACAGAGAGTCAGTTATGTTAATGGAGCGGCCTTCTGAGATAAGACTGACGCAGCAGTCACACCATTTTGAGAAATTAATGTGTCACACTAAAAGTTAAATGGCCTGTCTATTTTTCACCTACTTCCCAGATCTGTAACAGTATATGCTACCAACATTCTACTTAATAAACAAAAAAATGAATCCATATGGCTTGAGTTATGAAAGCCTTGGCTAAGCTGTAATCGGGCATTGTTAAGCTAAACAAACCAACTGCAAAAATGCAGCAAAGTAAACATTTTCAGTATGGTTTAGATCAGAGAAAAGGAGCTGTGTGTGATGGAAACCTTAAGAAAATATGAAACATAACTACAGTGCCCATGCAGCATTTATTTGCTGGAACCAAATGGTTGCAAATCAGATGAGCATGTACCTGGATGTACTTATGGTCGGGCAGGCCAGGAGGAACGCTGGTCAGAGCATTGTTGTCAAGGTGCAGCTCTCGCAGGTGGGGCACATTAGCCAGTGTGCCGTTTTCCACAGAGCTGATCTCATTGTAGCTCAGCCCCAGCCTGCAAGGAAAATCAGGCAGCAGATAAATAGCAAAGCAAGCAACACAAGAGCAAAAATTGCACAAATTGCAAAACTTAGCCAGTGACAGTCCTCATTGGCTAATAAAATGAGCTACAGGGAAGAGAGAGACATTTACCAGAGGAAATGCGCATACAGGAAAATATCCACACCTGCTGCAGAGCCCAGAATCGCCCACTCAATTACTTTATTATGAGAAAATGGAAAACAAAAAACATCTCATGCTCCTCTTCGCTAAACGTCTGCATCAAAGTGCCTTTTGTGCTGGTCTGGTATGCCATCCTTGGCATAATCTGGGCAGTGATCCTATAAAACACACCGTATTCAAATTTTACGAGCAAACCATTTATTTTGATTATCCAGAAACCACTGTTTAGGCCTTAGGTTTTGCAAGACAGAAAATTGCTTAAACAGTAATACTAGAGCCAACATGCCAAACCAGACAATGGAAACACAATTCAGAAAGGTAAATAATTCAAAAGGTACATTTTTGTATATTCTGCATTCATTACATTGTATTTCAAACCTTTGTCAAAGGGTTGAAATACATGTTGAATTTGCCAATAAGTCAAATTTATTTTCATTTTGATGATTAATGCATAGTTCACACTTCAAAATAATCATATGCAAGTAATCCATACAGGCCAAAAGCTTAGTCTTCAGCCTGCTTTATATATGGTTTGTTTCAGGATTTGTTTTTTTCCCAGCCTTGGTTCTGTAGGATGTTAGAGAGAGCAGGTATTGTAGATGTAATAGTCATGACAGGGATAGGGCTATATCCAGGAGCGAGGTGTAAGGAGGATGAAGTGACTTATTTTCTGTGAAAAGTGAAGGGCTGCACTGAGGCCCAGTATAAAATAAATGAGGATTATTATGAAATATGAATCATGCAAAGCCACTCTAATAAATTCCAAGAATAAAAAAAAAATGTAACTGGAATTTAACAGATTGCATATTCAGGCCTAAAGCTGACAAATTCAGATGACTTCAGATTAATAGAAAAGAGTGTTTGTCTTAAGTGGCTTAAGTCACTCTTCAGTGAACCTTCCAGACTGTTCTTCATGTTGTAGGAACACTACTTTCCAGCAGAAACCTACCTCTGCAAAACTCAACCAGCTCCAAACTCATCTTCCTCTGCCAGTGCCAGGCTGCCACGCTCCCTCTCCTACGGCTCCCTTCTGACTACACCTCAGCCTGCCTACTGCTGTCAGCAAGCGACTCCAGTCACCCTCAGCTCAATTATCATTCAATTACAAACCCCGAGTTCTTTTGGACATCTGCATTTTTTTTCTGCATCTGTCACCGTGGATACTCATCTAGCCTGTTTTACTGTTACACAAACTCACGTTTTTCAATGACCCTGAATTGGATAAACGGAAGAGAATGGATGGATGGATGGAATTTTTTAACCATAAAACATTAAACTAATGTATTGCAACTACTCGCCGGTAGGCAGCTGACCGAGCCTCAAGCACTGAATGCGGGGTGTAATGTTGCACCATAGAAATAGCCCAACGTTCATAAAACTCAAAATCCAAAGGAAATCACAGTTAAAAACGATAAAGATTATTCATATTACTTTGCCAGGTTCTTCAGGCCTTTCATCCTCTCAGCTGTCAGCTTGGTGATTTTGTTTGCATCCAGGTGAAGCTCAGAGAGAGAGCTGGGCAGACCTGCCAACCCACAAAACAAAGATACATGTCAGGAACCGAGTGATGACAAGTGGTAATCACTACCACGTTTACACAGAAACTTTGTATAACCTTTAATTTTAGGAAAGTTATAAAAAAAATGTGGATATTTCTAGTCCACCTGCTCTAAAGTGTTCTCATTAACATTTTACTAATCATAAGCCCCCCTGAGATCAGTAGGTTTAGACTGTGCAATGTGTTTTTTTTTTTTTTTTTCACACTGTAAACTGACTGTTTCACTGTCAGCTAAAGTCCAGTCACGCATTCTTCTGACAGAAGATTGTTGTTTTTAGCTCATCTTGACCAAATATCACTCAGGAGTTATTTGTGGACATGGACATGAGAACAGTACCTTTGGGGATCTCCGTGATGTTAGTGTCTGCAATACGGATGTAAGACACCCTTTTCAGGTCAGCAAAAGCACCGGCCTCAATTCCTGCACTTCTCAGAGGATTGGATCCGAGCTCTAAAAAACAAACAAAAAAACAAAAAACAAACGCAAAAACAATTGAGGCCACATGAAGAAAAAAGAGAAATGAATCACAGCTATGACATTAATTCCTCTCTGGGTGTGTTACGGGAACAAAGAGAGCTGACTTATGAAAAAAAAAAGTCTTGGGCAAGAGAATAGTTATGTTTGCAAAGTGGTCTTTCTCCATGCCAGATTTCCCCATTTGTCACAGAGGGCGCATCATTCTCATATCACTGCTGATTTTAGCTGATTGAAGCCACACGAGGGCTTTAGTTTAATCAGTGACAGACTGATATTTTATTTGTGGAACAGGGAATTTTATGAGCTGGAAAAGACTTACTGAAGTGAGAGGGAAACTACAGGGACATTTCACCCCAAATTAAATGTACATATTTTTTCTTCTGCTGTTGCCTAGGTTTGGAGATGTCTGTGGTGAAGATCTCTGCAATTCTGCAAATGCAATGGAGCAGCACACACACCTGCCTTGTTGTGTTCTAATACATTTCAGTCAAACAAATCAAATTTGAAATGATTATCACAGCTGTAGCATAAATAATTGAGCCTAGACACCACAGTATAATTGTTAAGCGCTCTTTGCTCATCACTTTACGACATCAGATATTAAAGCTCCTCCAGAGCCTAAAGGTGGATGCAATAGCGGTGGAGGGAATGAAGCAGCAGGGAGTTATATGTGGCAGCAGCAGCACTGACATGTCAGAGGGAGAGAAGGGAAATTTGCAGCATAAATACACCACCAAGTTGTTTTGGCATTTTAGGTGAGGTAAGGGAGGTTTGTTATATTTGTATGATGGTATGCAGCTTGAAGCCCCTGCCTTATCTTGTAGGCAATTGCATATCTGAAAGTTGTGCAAGCATGCAACCAGCTAACATTACAGCTGAGCCAAGGGGAAAGCACTTTATATCCTCTCCATCAGGCTGTCATGGAGTCACAGATCCTTCTGCTGAGTATATTCAGAAGAAGGGAAACAATATCTCCAAAAATTGGATCAACTCATGGCAAAACAATCTGGATGGATAAACAGCACTACCGTACAAGTCAGCAGGAAATATGCATATTTGATTTGGGGGTAACCCGTCCCTTTAAGCAAAGGAAGTGGGAGCTGTATTTAGAGAAAAAAGAGACATACTGGCCATTCCTCTGTAAGTAATCATTTGAACATTGAACATTATAGTAAAAACAGCAGCTTTTTAAAACTGAAGTGCACTGCTTCATTTGGCTAGCTGTGTCTGCCTTTAACAATTGAGCAGGGGTATTTTTCAGTGAATTCACAAAAATTTGCAGCACATTAGTGCCGATTAGTACAGTGAACAAAGGCCAAAAGAATATCTTTACTTATGATGTAATGGCAATATCAACACAGATGAAAATCTATTAATGCAGCATGCTATCAAAGTTTGTGCGATCAAGACTAATATTCCTAGTCTTCTTTTTTTTTATTATTATTTCATACCCATGACGATGACTTGGGACATGCCCTGGAAGGAGGCCTTTTTAATCTTGGTGATCTCATTCTCATGGATGCGGAGCTCCTGCAGGCTCTTTGGCATGTTAGCGGGCATCTCCTTTAGCAAGTTCTTTGACAGGTACAGGCGCTGCAGCTTGTTCAGAGGGTTGAAGGCCTTGGGGTGGATGATAGTGAGTTTGTTGTTCACGAGGATCAGAGCCTGTAAGAAGAAATACAAGGGAAATGAGATGATAGTCTTAACTATAAAAAAGTTATTACTATTGCATGGTGTCCACAACTATGGTTATATATGGTTAAAAAAAGTGCATGAAAGGATGAGTTCAAGGCATTAATTCCAGCACAATACGTGCAGCATTGCGGTGGAGAAAATATAGTGATGGTGTTTCACATTCACATCATTGTTAAACATTCTTTTATTATAGAATTTTAACTTTATTGGAAACTTTACACCTTTGGTTTAGTTCTTCCACTCAGAAAAAATCATTGCTAAATGCACCATGGAACTGGAAAAAAAAAAAGAGTATCTCACTTTCCAAATGAAACTGCAAAAAAAACAAACAAACAAAAAAAAACGAGATATTTTGAACCCAGCAGATTTTGTGGTGTTGGGATCATGGCTAGGAGTTATTTCTATTGCATTTTCAGGAGAATCTCAGTCCTGCTGTTGCCTTCTCTTGGAGCAGACATGAAGCAATATGAGGTATGTGGACCAGTCCCCTTATGAGGCCAGTTACATTACAGTGGAAACAGCTCTGGCTGCCAGACTGAGGCATTTACTGCAAGCAGGAAAGCTATGAGAGTTCGGAGGTGTGAGGCTGTAAGGTCTATAGGGATAATAATTTCCATGCATGGGTGACTGTGAGAGTGGTAGTCCTGGTCTTTACTATTTGTGTAAGGAAATGATGGAAGAAAAAGAGTGTCAAGGGTAGCTTTATGGAGATGGAGGAAGATGAGTAAGGAAAGTCTTTTTTCTTGATCTACCCGAGATTGATCAAGATTTCAAGTTGAAAGGGGGGTGCAATTAGTTTTATAGTTGCAAAAAAAAGCACACATTTTGTAATGTTGGGAATATTGTACGGTGCATTGGCGTGCAGCTCTATAGGTGGAAGTGAAATGTCTCTTACATGTAGCCCTTTAAGGTTCTTGAAGTCATTTTCCTTGATCTCAGTGATCTTGTTGTTCTGCAGGTCCAGCAGGGTGGTGTCATCAGCAATATCCTCAGGAACGGCCTTCAGACCTAACGGGGGCAATTTCAATAAGAAATCCGTCAACTGCATGTGCAGTTATGACATGTAGCGGCATACAAGTGCAATAAACCCATCTGAATGATGGATGGTGGCGTTTGAAGCAAGGCGGTGACAGTTGTGGTTCAGGTGCTGAGAGGTTAACCACACTCTGACCCCACTCACTGGTTTCTGTGTGCTTTTGTCTGCCTGTGTGAAAACGCCTAGTATGTATTTGTGGAACTTCGTGTTTTCGCCAGGGGCAGTGTGTACTCGGCATGAGCTGGAGAAAAGACAGTTCGGATGCAGATGTTTGAATTTCATTGATGTTTCACGTTGTTGGTGCACTTCCTGGGGAAAAAGGCTTTTTAAATCAGGTAATGCATATGTGGGTTTAAAAATCATCTCATAAAACTTATTTGATCATTCTTAAAACATTCACATTTTTTCCCAACCTTAGGAACACCACGCAGTTGTTCGCTAGTCTGCATCATTTGTAAAGTTTATTGAGTTTTCCAAGAAATAAACAAAAAAGTTGTAACTGTGTTGGTGATTTGACTTTAAACCATTTTGTATTTGCACTTTTGTTATTAATTTGAACGGGGAAGAAAAACAAAATTTTCAGCTTCACACATTATTCTTTAGTTTACAGTAACTTCTAAACTCGTTCAGTTTATGCTTTTCACGTTTGTCTGCCTGACTGAGCAGATTAACATTTTTGAGTCTTCCACTCTTACTGAACAAAATCTTGTCTGTGAACTTGAACTTTATCTGTTTCATATTTACTCTGGAATATCTAATATTACAGTAAGGTGCTTTGAGTTTTTGGGGTGCTTTAAGATCTTAAGAACCAACATTCCAAAGAGACAAAAAAAAAAAAAAAACCCCTGTTTGATGTCCTGCGAGGCACACATGGTGGAAATGGACCTTAAAACAAATTTCCTTTGGCGTTAATGCAACTGCATACCTGTACACTGAGGTCACATGAAATCATTTTGCCTGGACTTTAGCGTGGCACGTCACGGACAAAAAAAACGACATCTGATGTGAAAGACAGAGTTGAACAAAGATGGGTAAGAGATGCACTTTTATGCCTCTGTAGTGCTACAAAAAAGAAGGAGGAGGAAGGGGTGTAGAATAAACTGTTTAACAAAGGAAGGTTATACTCCAGTCCATATGCATGTCTGGACTGATTTTGGCTCAAAAACTTGTGCTGTTCGGCTCACCCAAACTTTACTTCCTGCTAGGTTTGTGCACAAAAATCTAATCATCACAGCTGTTTGTGGTCACTGCCATCATGACAGCACCACACTGTGTACCTCTTGCACATGTAAATTTTTATTATTCAGTTCTAAAGAGTCAAAATATCTCCGCATCTGCTGCTTAAATCAATTTTATTTTTGATGCACCTCTTGCAAGTGAGTCAACTTTGTCAAAATCTAACTGGAAAAACTTTCAAGTGGACGTGCTTGTGGTTTCTAAGAGGAGCAAAAAAAAAAAAAAGTAATATATATTAATATGTCAGGAAAATGACAACTGGTCAAAAATATGGCCAAAACCCAGTTTCCAAGATCTGTCATCTCCTTCAGTTAGATACTATTTATTACAATTTACAGTCATCCATCTGGTGACAAATACAACTCAATAAATACTCTGTGTAACTGGAGCGTTAGAAGAAAAATGGGAAAATGTTGTGTTTATGGTTAAAGAAGGCATGTGATTCGACTTTAGCAACATATCTCTGTTATAAACTGAAACTGTGCTCCATAAAGGCCCAACTCACTGTTGGCGCACTATTTTACAAGTGTGATATAATCTAGTATAATAATGTCTATGCCTAGTATATTTTGGATCTAACTATGGTATGACTGTGTTTGTATAAGACCATATTATGTATCTAACTGAATACAAAGTATGGCTTTATTGGGGTTTCTCTCATGGGAAAAACATGTCTTCCCCAACTGTTGGCAGTGGTTCCTGGAGGTTGCTGGCTCTTGCCGGGTGAAATTAGTTGCAAAGATGGTGTTGCAGCAATAACCTCCTAGTGACTGCTTTGGTTGCTAGCAGATTGCCACAGTTGGCTATAGTAGCTAGTGTATTAGCCACCTTCAAAGTAAAACTTTTGCCTCTTGCTGCAGCCAACATGTTTCAAAAGGTGCAACTTTTACTTTGAAGGCAAATGTCTCCATTTCTGGTTTGTGTCACACTTTTCACAGTTCAACAACAGCTCAGAGAGTAGCTGGCTGTGTTTAACAATATGCCAGTGACCAAAGCAATCACAGTGAGGTTTTTCCATAGTGACAGGTGGTTGCCAGGGGGTCGCTAATTGGTCTCTTGGTTTGTGTGACTGGGGCCTTATTCACCTGAACCTACATTGTCACCATGATTGTCACACGTCACACGTTAACATCACATGGTGATGTTAACTCAATAGTAAAATAAAACTTAATGCTATTCTTTTAATGGACTGCAGCCAAGCTGTCAAATGTACTGCAACCAAGAAGCTTGCAAGAGAAATACTTTATCACATGAAATCAAATATCTAGTCTTAAAATTTGTGAACTTGGCTGGAACTGACAAGCAAGCATAAATTAACTGAATGTCATGTTTCACTCAGTTTTCATCTGATAGCCAATAGGAAACAAGCAAGAGAAAACTGAGCTTTAAATCTTGTCCTCACTTCTCTAATCACTCAACTTTAAATCAAAGTGATTAGGATCTCAAGTGTATGATTGCTTTGGACTAGACAGGACTAATTTGGAGCCTTACAAAGGATTAATGACACCATTTATGTAATTTCCTCGTTATTGTCTGGAATTATTGCTGGGAAGGATGGGTTGTCATATAACCAAATGCCTCTTGGGAAATTAGGACTTTTTTGGTTGTACAGAACAGTGCGATGTGCAGTTTGCTCACTTTATACCCTCTTTTTTTTTTTTTTAAAGACAGTTAGCTTTACAGATTTAATGGCTAATTGCACTATTATGGACATTTTAATATTTGTAAGGAGGAAAGAACAGCTTTTGGCAAAATGTCTTTCTTACAGATATAATGACAACTTTTGACCCTCTAGCAATTTTTTCCCAAATGTTTTAACTGTCAACTTGCCAGCAACAATCAGTCTCACTGAGAAAAATCCAAATCTCAGTTTTATGGCCAGGCTTGTGAGTGTCCAAATGCATATATATTTTTAAATTTTTTTGTATGAGTGTATCTGAGCATTTGAGTGTCTGCTGTGGGCATTCCAGCAGGTCTGGGGAACAGATGTGGAATCTCAAAAAAAAAAGTGCTGATGCAAGAGTGGAGAATGGAGCTGCATCTTTGAAGAAAGTGCTGCTGCTAACTGCCCCAGTTGGAGTAATGACATAATGGAACTCGTCCCTCCGACCGTCTGTGTTTGACCGACTGTCTGTCACCTAACAGTTTGAGTCACCTGCTCATTTTCCTGTCTCCTTATGCGTCTTTTGCTGAATCTGAAACAGATCTTCTTTGGTTAAATGATGCCTGCCGACTCCACTCTTTGGTTTATCACCCCAGTATCCTCCATTAGTGACACCCCTCCTCCTTGAAGCTCATATTCCTCCCTTTCCAAACAAGAACAGGGCCAAAAAATTGTCAAACCCAACTGCATTGTCAAGTGTTTTTTAATGTAATAATCAAATATAAATGAGGTCAGGGACTTTTCTATGGTGGATTCTGAGAGATGACTAAACCTTGTGTGTATGGTATACATCAAATTAGACAAACACAGCAAATGAGGTCCAAACAAAGAAGATCACCACTGAGTAAACTGTTGAGACTGTGGTGAATGAAAAACTAATAGTAGTTCTAACCTTGGTAAACAACCCTTGTAAACTTATACTGAGAAGCACTTTTTTGGTTGATTCAAGGTACTAGAATGTATTCATTAAGTCCACGTTAACCTTAAAGAAAAGCTGTCATCCAGAAAGATAATGCTGTTGTTACAGGAAATAAAACGAGACTTGCAGCATCTGGAACCATTTAATGTATCAACACTGGTGTCGTGTTCTCTGGAGGACTTTGCAAGAATGAGTAACACAATACACCCCTCCAATGACCCTTTGGGTTTAGGTGGAGGGAGAAAACCCAAAAAAACCCCCAGTAATGTCATCAAAAAAGTATTGTAGAACTACTGCAGACCCCCCCCTCCCACCGACCTAACCATCTGATCCATCAAAGTGAGCTCAGGCAGTTGGAATCCAGGGCAGAACTGCAAATGGAGGACAGGATGCAGAAAATGGAAGTGGATAAGAGGATTGTGACTTTTTTGAGCTTCATGATTCAGATTTTAAGGAATTAGACCCTAAATGAGATGTTAGGTGTGACCAAGCGAACCGATAAGAAACATGTAGAACATGTCTTTAAGAAAGGTGTGGAGCTAATCATGGATAGCCTCCTTATTGCCCAATGAATGCTGGAATATTAATCTACACAACCATATAAACCATCACTGGGAAGTGTATTGCCTTACCAAGGTCAGAGCACTGGGCCACACGCAAGTGGCACTGACATCTGAAGGGGCATTTAGGGGACTCCAATCACGGGAGGCATTTTGCCAGGAGGTCCAGGTTCCAGGCCTGACCCTGCATCATCCTCCATCATGAAGTCTAAGAAACCAGACTGGCGAAAGGGCAGAGCCCAGCAGGCAGTGACCAGGAGCAGAGAGAGACAGGCAGACCTCATGGTGCTGATAGTAGGGAGCCTGAAATGACACAGAAATGTTTGGGTGGATACATTTTAAATATAGTCTTTTAGTTTTAAAAATACTAAATTCTATATAGCTGTCTTTCTTGGACTGTGATGTTAAGAGAATTGATTTCTACAGTAAGTCAAAGGTAGACAGAAGAAGTGCAGTTTAAAGAAAACAGAACAAGAAATGCAAATGTCCAGAAAGGAAAAGGGCAAAGGTGAGGGGTGGGGGGCAAGAAGTTTAAATACTTCAGTTTAAAAAGATTTGTGAAGTTAATCCATTGTTCTAAAAGTACCTACTTTGGTTATGCGACAGTGGTTCAACACTGTATTTGACCAACAACTGTTATATGATCAAAACATGTTGGTTAAATTTTAATGTGATTTTCTACTAGCCTGTATTAAAAATAATAATAATATAAAATAGTATATTTTTATATTTATATTTCATTATATTTTTTTTTACACAATGTTACAGCTGAAGTGTCAGTGTTCATGTGGGCTTGGTTAAGTTTGTGTTTCTACTGTTACTGCTGGAAGTGGCAAAGGCTAAATGTTTAAACATTTATAAAATAAGACAGAAAATAAAAATAAGATATGCTTTATCTCAAGTTCTTTTGTTACAGCATTTAAAAAATAATATATAAGTAAAATAAAATATTTCAAAATCAACAAAGCAAATACAAATTTTAAATTTTAAATGTTCATAAAATGGTAAAAATGAGTTACTGTAGGTCATGTGAAAGATTTCCTTGTGTCTGTCCTTGTGGCAGCAGACCTGAATCTGTCTGTAAGAGAAAATCATCCCTTGTATACATCCTCTGTGCTGGTCTTCTAGTTCATCCTGCTGTCCACGTGGACCCTTGAGGACCCCCATCACATTAACATCCAATTCCAGCATAGACATGGCCCACGTTGGCCCATGTTGCTGCCCTTATTATAATAAAGTCAATCACCGGGTAGTCTGTAATTCATGAGGTAGTGGAAATGTTTACTGACGTTTCCTGTCCTGTGCATTTAACATGAAGTTAAATGCACTCAAAAAAATCACCCACTCTTCAGCTGTTGCTATCTACATGGGAGTATACTATCTGCAGCAGATGACTGCATCACCCACTCCCAGATTTGGTCTGTAAACAAACTGCAGAGGGTTTGAGATGTTTACATGTGCTGTATTAAGTGGACCAAGAATAGTTTCTCCAGCACCTTCATCACATGTTATGTGAGGGCAACTGGTTAATAGTCATTAAGCTGTGGGGGCGTTGGCTTTTTTGGTACAGGAACCAGACATGATACTTTCCACCATCCTTGTATCTTCACTTGCTCAAGTCTCAGGTTGTGTGTGGAGGTCAGGGTGTGTGGTGGAGGAGGCAGCAGAGGGCTATGGACTAAACCCCATCAAATAAATTGTTAAGCTCATTTGCTTTCTCCAGGCTGCCCACTGGTTGTCTGTCTGTCACCTTAAACCCAGTGATTTTCGTCATTCCACCCCACATATATATTGTGCTGTTCTGCTGGAGATTTACCTCCAGTTTTCTCCTCCAGGACTCCTCGCATCTCCTCACTTTAACTTTTAGATCATGCTGCACTCTATCCCAATGCATGAAGACTTGCTTCTTTTTATTAAGCATTTCTTTCGATGACTGAGGACTTGTTCAAACATCAACATAGAGTCCTCGTTGCTAAGATGGTGGTTTCACCGAATTTCATATGTTCTGTGATGCTGTCAGTCAAACTGTTAATGTCCTGTCCATGTGGTTCACTAAGGACATTACAGTCTGTGAGTCAAAGCAGTCCTGGATTGCCTCCACACACTCATCTATTACTTTTCATCTTTTCATCAAGCATATTTCATATTTCATGCACCCATTTTGATTGTATAACCATTTTAGCTAAGCTCCTCAGTTTTATTAATGTTTACATAATAATGTGTTTATGAAACTTGCTTTTGCAGTAGAGAAAGAAAACACTGGCTGCTGCACAAGTAAGCTGACAACTGCCTTGACCTTTACAGCAATTCAAAAGGGATGCGTCACAAAAAATTTCATGGGTGCAACTGTATATCGTATGTAATGAATTACTGTGATCATTGCTTGTAAAACACTTCATCTTCTGTGTGGGTCTATATCCACAGCACGAGTGGAGTCACTGGGTGAATACTGTTTTTTTTCTGTTTCTCAAGACAACCACACACACACACACACACACACACACACACACACGCATGCAGAGTCTCAAAGACCCAGCAATCTGCTTGTCAAGCTTAAAGCCAAACGTTCCTCCTTCAATCGTGGTGCCACAATAATTGAAGGGCGCATTTGAGCCACAGCTGCTAACAAACAATTTTGGAGCTGCTGGTCTGCAGCAGACCTTGACCTGAGCATCATGACCAGGATGATGAAACATACCCAAAACCATCAGCTGGCCAGGGTTAAAAGAGACTCCAGGTTGGTTTATATGAGCACACGTAGGATGCTAATGGCCTGTATCTTCATTTCATTTTATTTTTTAGTCTCTGAGTTTGTGTTGGCATCTTCTCAAGTGCGGATAAAACAATAAATTTGGTTTTAATGTGTATTAATGCAGGTCCCTGTGTTTTTTTTTTTAAATACTTTTTTCTGCTATATTATAAGGCATGTAATAATGAAAATGCTGGATGCATGGGTTAAACCATTTGGTAAACTTTTAAGAGTGTGTGTCTGTGAGAATGGAAAAGAAAGTGAGTGAAAAAGATGTGCTGACGTAGTGTAAATCCTGGTTAAGGTTATGTCAGGTCATGGGGATCACGGCTCAAAGTGACTCTCAACATGAGCAGTAATTATAGTCTTTGTCCACAAAACAGCCACCGCTTTGACACACTGTACAGCTTCAGTCCAGCGGTTACAGTGCTTGCATACAGTGCGACCATGCTTGAAATCACTTGCATTCAGAGGGGAATCCGGTGGGATTGGCTGTCTCTGCCTCTTAATGGGTTTTTTTTTGTTGTTCTTTTGCTATGAAATGCAAAAAACCTGAAAAAAAAGACACTCAAACAGCTGAATCTATAGGTTGGAAATTTGAACCTGGCATTGTCTTACACAATCTCTAGATTCAGTTTTGTGTGCCTTAGACATATGGTGCATTTAGTTTACTTGAATGTGCTGAAACAAAGAGTTCTGCTCTCAGCACGCATCAGATCCAGAGGACATGTTGTTACAGTTTTCTAAGGGCTATGTAATCTTGGCTGGTTGGGTTCACATATCTAAGCAAAGCAGAGAGTTCAATCCAATAAAAACCTTGTCTGCAGTATTGAGAGTAGTGCTCTGTCAGTTTTTTGGATTTAGGGATATCTCCTTAGCCAGTATTGTATGGGCTGTTTTATCCAGGTCAGATGGTACCAAATTAATTATCACCAACATGGTTGGGAGCGATTAACATAGTACGTATGCCAAATTGGTTGGACTTGTTTTGTTAGAGCACTATAGCTGTACTATAGCAGTACTTGAAGCCACTTTGACAGTCTTTTTAATGAACTACTTATATTTTAAACTCCTTACATCTGGCACAACTCGCAGGCTGAAAAAGCTCTAATTTATCTACAAAGCCAGCTCTGCTTAACAGAACAGAACAGAAATGGGCACACATAACTGTTGACAACTGAACCTTATCCTTCTGCTTTGACCTCTGGCCAGAAACACATAACTAGATATACATGAACATGCTCATTGGTGCAGAATTTCAATTTCCCTGCCATCAATCTGTCAGCCGGTGTCCATAAACAGTTCAGCATCTTTTAATGGAAGCCAGACATGCAAGAGGAGGAACAAGATGAGAGCAATCTCAAACTAAGCTCTATTAGCATTTAGCAGCTGCGGCATTACTGCAAAAAGAAAGATTACCACTACTTGATGAGTTATAATCAGACTTAGGAGTTGCTGATGATGAGAATGAAAATTATTTGAAATAAACCCAGGAAAAATAAAAATAAAAGCTTTTCAGAGATTACTGTTTGGGACATTTAACCAAGAATTTGGAACCACAGCTGCAGAATAAACTCTAAATGGTATTAGCATTATTAAGTTAGGGGTGTTTGGACTGAGAGCTGTGGAAATTTATGGATTAGTATCAAGGGAATATTGGTTAAAAAATGTTACTCTAAATTCCACAGATACAATGCAAAAGTTAAAATTCAACCTGCTGTTCCCCAGGCATTGGTTCTTTCATTACCAGTTTGCTCAGATGCATCCACAGGCCCTGAAGGACTGGCCTGCAAATCTGAAATATCTATGAGCACACGATATGGCTTCTCAAACAACCCAAAGGGCTTGTCAGCCCTGAGCTGCATGCTGGAACATGACTTGACCCCACAAAACATCACATCACACCAGCGTTAGCATGTCTAATCCCCGCTAAGAAGATACGACTTTCAAAAGTGGTTTGCCTGATCCCTTTCACTTCCCAAGAGGACAGCACCAAGCTGGAGATAAAAACAGAACAACAGAAAGTTGTAACATTTTTTTTTTCCCTAGAACTTTTGCACTGATGAAACGTTTGTAGCCTGACTTGATCTGGGAAATATTTACTGTAATTACTTATTAAATTTCAAATATTAACTGTCTGAAAATGTTGAAAATGAAATATTATGAAAGTTTTCACAAATAGTAATTAAACCATCTTCCAAAAGTTCTTTGCATGGGCTTTCAGGTCAGAGCTGTATTTTTTGAGGACCATGGCGACTATTGTGGTGGTGTGGCTGGACGCCAGCTTAGAAGGTGACAATGAGAAAGGCTTTATCCATGAGAAGTGGACTGAAACTAACTGGTAAAAGCTGGAAGACAATATGTTTCCTATTCATGGACTAGAAACAAACACTTGCACTGTAAAAGCAAATGCATGTTTGATGCACAAGGATGACAAAAGACGTCATCACAGGTAAAACAAAGATTAGCATGTGCAGAAGAGACATATGACCAGTCATTGGAACTTAATCTGAAACATATGTTTGGCTTTATGTTGAGATTTTAAAACAGATTTGGATCAAGATATTAGAGTAGTAGCAATTTTTTAATCGTCATATTTCACTGCACTGAGACAACTGGTGGTTTAATGACTTGCAAAGACTTTGAGTGGGCTTCCAGGGATCATCTAACGCTTCTTGAGCTATTGGCCAAGGAATCAGGCTAGGCATAGAAATGTAAAAAGCTTGGGCAGCTGTGAAAAGCTTTAGTCTATATTTCCAAAAGAATACCATTCTACCATATCTCCCCAAAAATATGGTAAATATCTTCTTTTCCTGTGTATCTGAAACCTGCAATTCATCATGCCATGCCTGACCAAGAAAAAAAAAAGGCGGGCAGGGGTTAACATTTCCTGTAGCAGCGGCATCCTTGTCAGTTCTCCTGTCTTCAACTTTTGTCTCATCTCCCTTCCTTCCCTCCACTCTCCCCCAAGTCTGGCCTCAGCATTACTAATGAATCCCAGACAGGAAACAGAGCCTGCAAGAGGGAGCAAAGCAATTTTCCCTTCTATGCTTTGTTGCTTTCTCCTCATTGTTGCTGCTTTTCATTGAAATGTCAAAGCTGAGAAAATCAATGAGATACCAGTGGAAGGAGCAACCAAAATGCAATAGCAGAGCAGAAACAGACTGTCGCATTAAACACCAGAGTGCTTTAATTTGAACAAGTCAAACCATGATGAACAAATCACTATAAAGCAGATGCTAACTACCACTCTAGACCCTTGCCTGCTACCTCGCTCCTCGCCTCTTAACTCTCCACAGACCTGCTTCTGCCTTAGCAGAGTATCTGCAGGCTGTGAATCACTGGAAGGTATTTACAAGGCCACAGGACATTTAAAACATATGTGGCCTCTTTAACCTATCAGCAAATGAATGTGTTTCACCCCCCCCCCCCACATGATTGCGCAAACACATACGCTTGATTGATGAGTATGAAAAAAATCACTGTGAACTTTTAATTTGGCAAGGAACCCAAGGAGTCAGTGGTCGTTATAGTCAACGGATTTCTGATACATATTTTGGGGGATTTTGTGAGTGAGAACATGCACATTTAAAAATATGCAAAGACACTGCCAACAAACAATGTCAGAGCCAAAGAGCTCTCTAAAATTAATACGAGTAAAGCCAAATCAGTCTGTCCTTCTGTGTATATCTGCATGATGGGCTGTTTTAGGCTCCAAGAAAAACCAAAGCGTTTTTGACCGCTATGATTCAATGCCATTTCTTCATACAGAAACTACAAGTATCAGACTGAAAGTATAAAGATCTTCTTGAGTCCTAAGCCTTGCCTGTTGTTTGGAGTATGAGAAAGCCAGTGAGTGGTTAAACCGCATTTCAGCTGTTCCATGTGAAGAGCTGTCAACCTGCCATCAGCCTTAGTCCCATTATCAACAGTCTGTGCTGCACAGACGTGGACAAACTGCCCAACCCTCTCCACCTTTTTTCTCTTTCCATCTCCTCCTCCCATTTTGTGCTCTTTTCCTTCCTTCCTTCCTAAGCCTTTCTCTCATAGCTTTTGGTATTTTCTTTCTCTGTCTGACCCTTTAACTTTGGCCAGAAAGACTGACATGTGGAACTTTCCGGTGTTCCAACAGGCAGAGGGGGAAAATACTTCAAGGCTGATGTCCATTCAGTTCCATTGTTCTTTTCTTCCTTTTGACCTAAACAGTTGAATTCCAGATGGAAAATTAGGCAGCTCCAGACTCTAAAATCCAGCATTTCTGGTTTCTGGTTCAAACTTTAAACAGCTGCTTTAGCTCAACAAAATATGATCTGGAGGAGTGCTTTTATTGCTTTGAGTGTATTTTAGCACAGTGTGCATGCCTCTTTTAGCTTCTATTCTATTCTAAGTGCCATTTTTCTTTCAGTTCTGTTTCTAAATTTCCCCAGTTTTCCTCCACTCCACTCAGTGTCATTCAGTGCAGCTGAGCCTTATTAGGTTTTTTCCCTGCTGGCAAAAAAGGATGTAATGAGTTAGCTCAGAGTTGTGTAGTGGCTTGCCGGGAAGTCTTCAGACCTCTTTGATAGAGGAAGCTGTACCATTACAGGGTTAATGGTGCTATGTGTTGCCAGGTAGAGGCTTTTTTTTTCTCATCTCCTCCTTTTTCATCTCCTCTTCTTACTTTAAGTTGCCCCTAGCAATTTGGGTGCTGCTCTGCTTCTGTGAAAACACAGTTGCAAATGCCACGGCAGACAGAGAAGGTATGTATTGAAAAGAAACACGCTGTCTGAGCAGACAGATAAGGGATTGGATAAGTTACAATGGCCTGGTTGCAGTCTCAAAGGAATCACTGAAATGGAAAGTGTGAGAAGCCCCAGAAACAACTTTTCCAATAAACATCTTGACAAGCAGTAATGAGCTGAATAAACAAAAAGAAATCCTCATTGTTGTTTCAACTTTTTTTTTTTCCACTCATTTGCTTGTAGACTGGCCAATACGCCACAGGGAAAGGGAAAAAAAGAGAAAAGGAAAGCTAAACAGAGAGAGAGGGAGAGGGAAAAAAATTAATGTAACAAATCAGAAACTTTTCCACTGACGTTAGCAAATAATGACAAAAAGAATTAACCAACTTAAGTAGAAAGAAAATCTACATTTTCTCCCTTCCCCTCTCTTAAACCCCAGCTAATCAGAATCAGATTTGCTACCCATGCAAATCTGATTCTCTTGCCATGTAAAAATATATCACATTTTCAGCCTTTGAATAATCCACTCACATATGGGTTACATCTAAACAGCCAACAAACAAGTGTCATAGCACTTCTCTTGGTCAGTTGCCACAGAAACCAACAAATTAAAAACACAAATTGAAACCGTAAACTGTGAAAGCGTCACGCAGCCCTCAAAAGTGGGTACTTTGGAGATTAACAATGAGGCAAAATAATACATTTTTGGCAGAGGAGAGCGGTACTGGTATCAACAGCACTACCACACCCCCTTCCCTAGTCGTTGCTCTCAGAGCAGTTTGCAGACTGGACTGGGAATGATTAAGGTCTCTCATCACAAAGCCAAGGGTGCTGTGGGAACAAGGCTTGGCAACATATCTGGAATATACAAGACACACATACACACATGCACACACAAGGGAGGAAGATAGTATATAAAGTATGAAAAAGTGGTACACTTAAACCCACTTTTCCCCCACATGTGGACCCATGCATCTGTAAGTCACTTTAATCTTTAGAAAAGAACATCACTGGCAAATAATGTCAATGTTACATAATGCATAAAGGATGTTCCTTATTTGTCCATTTATTTAAAAGAAAGGCATTAAGTGATACAAAATCTCAAAACTTATCTCTAAGTATACAAATATGTTCAGAGACAAAACTAAATCCTTATTCTTGAACTCAGATTACTCATTAATACTCAGACTTTCATCCTTTAACAAAGTTAAAAGATTAACCTACCTGTTCTCAGTAGAAGCTAGGCAAAGAGACTGGATGAGATGAGCTTGACTCCCAAAATCCAGTTGAGTAGGGGGATGAAACTGAAGTGGTTGAGAGGGCCTATGGGGTAATTGGACTCGGAGCGCATGCAGCCAAGATCAAGCAGGTGTGCTCTGTCACAAGGAGGGGAGGAGAGAGAGAGAGAGAGAGAGAGAGGGTGAGAGAGGAAAAGAGTAGCAGGAGAGAAAAGGGAGCGAGACAGACAGAGGGAGGGGTCCAACTGTGGAGCTCCTCTCAGGACCGAAACAATTGGTGGAGAACTTCCTTCGTTCTCGTGTGCTCCAAAAACAGCTGGGAATGGAGAAGAGAGGACGAAAAAAAAGAGAGGGAGAGAGAGAGAGAGAGAGAGAGAGAGAGAGAGAGAGAGAGACAAGAAGACAGAAAGGAAAAAAAAGGAAGAGAGAAGAGAAAGAGAAAGAGGCAGAGTCGAATTTAAGGCGGTGAGCAGCGATTCGTCTGGAAGCAAACCCTACCGAGACATCTGGTAATGATAGGTCCTCTGTGGAGCTCAGCAGAGAACACTGCACACAAACCCTTTTTCTCTCTCTTTCACACTCTGTCATTCATTCTCATTCAGACTCTGTACTGACTACCTCCAGGAAAACACACACACACACACACAGCACACACACACCTTTGTCCAATACACTGAGATTGCTCCCAGCAATCTTTTTTAACCCCATTCCCCAAGTCTTGATGAGGCTTGTTTAGGTTGCCTTCATGAATGTGAGTCTGTTGGGCTTCACCAGACAAAAATAGAGGAGGAAGCTCTGTGGGGGACTATGTGGGAGGTAGGAGCCCTCCATTCTTAGACTTTGTGTTGTTTAAATACAGTTTGCATAGTTTGCATGGCTGGTTAAATACAGCCATGCAAACTGAAGAAACCTAAATTACATTTTTGTTTTTTTTTTTAAATTAAAATACAAACTCAAATGCTATTGTTTTTTAAAAAAAACATTGGGGTTATAAATATTATTATCTTAGCTTCAGTTTATCTTAACTTCAGATTAGAGATCATTCTGGGAAACATAAATGTCTGTACAAAATCCAACCAGCAGATGATGAACTATTTCACTATTTTCAGGGGCGGCTGTAGCTCAGGTGGTAGAGTAGGATCTTTGAGTCCACATGTCGAAGTATCCTTGGGCAAGATACTGAACAACGCGCTGCCCCTGATGCACTCCATCGGAGTGTGGGTGCGAATGTTAGACAAAATGATTAGGCAAACATTCCATTAATGAGACTTTTAATATGTAGAAAGTGCTTTGAGTGCTCAAACTGAGTAGAAAGGCGTTATGTAAGTACCAGCCAATTTAACATTTACTCGGTAAAGCACACGTTTGGAAGGGAAACAGCATGAGAAAGGTATTTGTTGCACAGACAATCACTACACACACAGATAACGGAGCATTTCCCACAATCAAAACTGAAATCCGTGAGTTTTACAAATTGCTTTAAAGCAACTGAAACACTGAAATACTGGTTATAGTAGCCAAACGCTGAGTGAGCTGAGTGCCAAATCAGCCATCAGATATTCAAGTCATAGGAAAAATTCTAATAAGCAAGATTGTTTTAAATCTTGCCTTTATTTATGTATGATTGGGCGAGTCAAAGCATGCTCTCATTAGGGCTTTGGGAGGGTTCAGTTGTTCAACTTCAGGTCAACCAGATGCTATCTTATCATCACGAATGAAAAGCAGTGATGGAAGGCTGCATTAAGTTCAGCTTCTGCATTACCCAACGTCTCCGTCAGCCACCATGTGTTCAGTTGGCAAGCCCCTATTGACTTCCTTGTAGTAATTTACTCTGGGTCATAAAAGTAGCTATTGTACTTAGAATGGAAAGGATGGAACATGGATAAAAGCATTATGTCACTAATCTTTATTCTTCCAGTATTATTTTCTTTGATTTCAATAATGACGTCTCAGTACCTCAGATGAAATACAAAAGATGGCATATTACACTGGGTCATTATTTATTTAATAAAAACTAAGCCAAAACATATAAGCAAGTAGAAGCAAGAAACTAAGTATACCCTCACTGCCTTCATAGGGATTAAGAAGATAAGTAGTAGCTAGGTGCTGCTATTGAAATACATGATTAAATGATCATCAGCAAGTGTGAGCACCTCTATTGAAGCAGATGATTAGCAGTTTGCTGGTCTGCAGCATTCATGTGTGTGTTAACACAATGCCAAGGTGACCTCAGCAGTGATGATAAAAAAGCAAATGTTACTGCTCACTTTTTCACTGTAGAATCCTGGACTTCAAATTTTTGCAAATGGCCTTAAAACCTTTCCCAGACTTAATATTCAGCAGTGGAAAATAAATAAATAAATCAAGACAGTTGCCAATCACCCCAAGGACAGACCGTGCAGCGCTCAGAAAAACTGCCCCCTCCCCCCCGGAGCTACAGCTCAGACTCTGCAGACCTCAGTTAGCATGTTAAATGTTAAAGTTCATGGCAGTACAATTAGAAAAAGACTGAAAAAGTTTGGTATGTTTGGAAGGGTTACCTCTTCTCTCTAAAAAGAATATGGCAGCACATCTTGGCTTTGCAAAGTTGCATTTGTCCTTTAGAGAGACGAGACCAAAGTGGAGATGTTTGACCATAGTGCCTGTTTTGCTGCTGCGGGTCCTGGGCACCTTTCAGTTACTGAGTTGACCATGAACTCATTTGTATACCAAAGTATCCTAGAGTCAAATGTGAGGACATCTGTCCAGCAGCTAAAGCTTGACCAAGGTCATGCAACAGGATAATGATCCCAAGCACAGCAGCAAAGCCACAACAGAGGGACTGAAAATGAAAAGTATCAAGATGTAATGGACCTCAACCTGATTGAAATGCTGTGGTGGGACCTTAAGAATGAACTGAAGATAATATTCATCCACAACAATGAAACCAACTCATTCAGAAAAGTAGTTCAGAAAATAATTAAAAATAAGTTATTGCTGCAAAAAAGAAGTTCTACAAGCTATCCAATCATGGATCTGCATTTTGGCTTAGGTGGAACCGACAGAGGCTGTACTTTCTTTTTTATCATGACTGTATTTGCTGCAGGGGGTAATATCTGTGAAGACCTTCAATGATTGAAACTGTTGTGTTTCAGTTCACTCAAATTCATGTCTCAGCTCTTCTCTTCTTGTGTCTTCATTGTCCTCCTGATTTTGATAACTGCACTAATCAAGAAGACTTTTAAAGGGTAAATTTTAGTACCTTCATCTTAGTTCTACACCCTTCCTCTGTTTTTCTTTGTCTGCAGTGTTTTGCCTTGAAAATGTGTCAGATAACAGAAGAGCATGTTCCATCCTGTCTGGCTTGCTCTTTTTAAACTTTACTGTCTTTCACTGCAAAACACAAAGGGCAGACCACACATGCAGTGGCCCCCAAGTGGGTTTAAATGTTTTTTTTTTTGTTGTCTTTGCACTTCTATTTTGGAGGGAGACAATGCTTTTCTCAGGTTTTTGTACAATTTAATGAGCTTAACTAAATTCCATGATCTATGCTGCAATCTTGCAGTGAGACTTGAACATAGATGAGTCCACACGAGTGAGGAAGGAGACAAGCCAAGCACTAGCATGGAAAAAGGTCAGAGGCCAGAAAGATTACAGCATTGTGTGAAGAACTGAATAAAGCCAAGTGTCCAGTGCAAACCCTGAGATCATACCTGGCACATATTGCAATAATGGGAAGACAGGGAAAAAAAAAAAAGAACCTGCCTGCATCCTTTAATCTTTGGAAGATCATGGAAAACAGGCAACTTAGAAGGTGGTTTTGCCGTGACACGTGGATGTTGTGGAGAGCTAACCCCTGACCTAATTTTTTACAGGGTCAACGATTTCATTCATATTTAGGTTTTGACAAAACAAAGAACCAAAAATAAATAAATAAATAAAAATCACTTAATCTTGTAGCTGAACTTGACCTCCCACAGGCAGAGTAGAGTATTTCTGCAGGAAAAGAGGGTCAAATTATAAACATGTTCATTGAAGTTTGCAGACACAAATAAAAAGATGACAAAGCTTTCAGAAAGACAGAAAATGATAGGAGAGGTACGAATAAGGTTAAAGTCGCCAACAAAGAGATGAAGGAAGGAGAAGACTGGAGGAAATACACACATTTTCAAAAGTGGGATTTCAGGTGGTCTGCAGCTTTATGTGTGCATCTAGAAGAGAGATTGGAAGCTTGCTGGTATTATCTGTCCCAAAGAGGATTCAGAAAGAGAGGTCAAATGCTCAAAATCAAGTTGTGACCTCAGTAGTGTTTTTTTTCTTCTTTAAATCACAGAGAAATTGCCAAAAACAAAAGGACCATGCCTTTTCTCAAGACAATAATAACCGTTCACAGTTGTAAGTCTCTGGGCAGAAAAAAAAGCTGACCTCTGCCCTTCAAATCAGAGAGGAGACTCTTTGCAGATCATTTCCTGACATTTCAGTGATTTTTAAAAAAAAAAAATTTCTTGTGAAATATACATTTGTAGTTTTGCAGATATCACCTTTCTTTTTAGTGTGTCATAAAGAGGCATATTCTGGCTTGTGAATGTTTGCCCTAGCTGCCGATTCACTGATTTATCACTCAGCATGCAAACACACACGCATACGATTTGCTGCAGAGAGCTGGAGGCTAAATATATGCTCTATTTCATCTCTCTGCATTTACTGTGTCTCTATATTAATTGGCAATTTACCAACCATTCATACAACCTGTTCACTGTGGAAAGAGTGATTGTTTTTTTTTGTTTTTGCTATTCTTTCCTTTAAAACGTACATTTTCCAGCAAGTCTACGCTAAAGCAACCATTTAAACACCGTTTGCTGCCACTCTCACACATACTCTATCTGCTAGTGGATAACTACAGGTTATACTGAAATAAAAATATTTTAGGAGCATTAAAACTAGTCAAGGACTTCCTAAAGTACAAAGATGTATGAGAAAAGGCTTTTTTAGGTTATATCATTAAGTCTGGCCAGGTTTGACAGATGGATATTGGGTGTGGTTCAAGTAAGAAATTTAACCTTGGGTGATGTCTAGATGAACAGCTTGTTTCAACACCTTGCCTTTTTCACTTTTAGAATGATTGTCATTTGACCGACTGTACTTTGACAGCAGTTCTAATTGAACTTGGGTTTAATCCGGCTACCAGACCACTCCTTTTTACGCACTGGTTGAGCGCTTTTGATCCTCATCTTTTTTACTTTACTGATTCCTTTGAACTTCTGTGAGTGCTTATGGGGTGGTCACTATACTCCTTCTTGTGAATAAATTGGAAAAGATCATTCTGCCTACCTTCCTAACCCTGGTAACATAATGCTAAAAACTACTGAAATACAGTACTGTGCAAAAATCTTGAGCCACCCCTCATTACCTCTGTTCAGGACATAATGTTATTGGTAGCATTTGTGCATGTGTGTGCAAACCATTCTGACTGTAAACACTATAGCTTGAAAAGTTTTGAATGAATTCTGATAAGAAGAGTGGGGATTATGTTAACAATCCATTAATAATTGGCTTACATTCACCAAGGTCTTCAAGGTCAACTCACAAGTGTGGTGTGTATTGTCAACATATGAAAAGTACTGATAGGTTCAAATCATTCAAAATTAACAATGAACAAATACACCAACAGCTTTCTTAGTTTTACTTGCGCAAGGAGGAAAATCCCATCCTCTGAGCGCTGCTCCCGGGCCAAGGGACATGACCGTTCACTGGGCAAAGAGGAAGTGGTCTCCTACGATCAACTGCCTTGTTCCGCTTTTATTTCAGACCTTCACAATAAAGTCACGTGGGTTACATAAAACTCAGTTTACAACATGCAATAAACAGCATTCTTGGCTCTTTCCTTACCATATATGGTAGTAAGCATTCTGTGGAATGTCTGTAAGTTACATTTGTATACGCAGCCTACGTGAGGGTCTGTATCTTATATATAAGAATGTGTATGAATGCATTTCCTGTAGACTTCAAAATAAAACAACAGTGTAATATAAAACTTATGAAAACAGAAGATATGATAATTCAATGTAAACAGAAGAAAGTTTACAGAATAATCCTAACAGTACGGTATAAGATTTAAAATATTGTGTCACATTTGACCTCTGACCTCCTTCAGAGTCAATAGATTGATCTGAAGGTCAAAGTGATAACAATGCTATATATAGCTGTTTAAAACTATGTTTCTTACTGCCATTGCTTGATTTGACAACATATAGTCCCATAGGGAATGAAATATGGGAATATCACATTACTTTGGACCACTGATGATACTGGGTATATGGAGATTCAAAATGTCACATTATAGTTTACATCCAAATATCATGTCACATTTGACCTCTGATCTTACATTTCACATCCGCCTTTCTTTCAAATTGACCTCAAAATGTGTTATATATTTCAAGAAAATATTGTAAAGAGAAATAGAATGAATTTACATAAATATATATATAATAAAAATAATAATAAATAATAAAGTTATGTCAGGAATATTAAATGGGTTTCAACAGGGCAAATAAGAAAAGTCTACAGTTTGCACTTATTTTTACTGCACTATAAACTCTGTAAAGTACATTTAAAAAGAAGGATTCAAAATGAATATATACATTTTTTTGCTAGGAAAATGATAAAAATAGCTGCAATGATTTTTTTTTTTAAAACATGTTCAAGCATAAATGGAAATGCAACATATCAAAAAGAGTTTGTGAAATTCTAATGAGCTTGAAGGTCTACATTTGGTATGACCACCCTTATTCTTCAACATGACCTGAACTCTCTGAGGCAGCTTTCTTATAATTTCTTTAGGTAATCTTCAGGATGAGATCTCCAGACTTCTTGAAAGACATTCAAAGCTCTTCTTTGGATATTGGCTGCCTTTTGTTTCAATCTCTGTCAAGACGGTCCCACACCTCTTCAATAATTTTGAGGTCTGGACTCTGGTGAGGCCAATCCATGACTGACAGTTCTCCATTGTGTGTTTTTCTATCCAGGTACATTAAATTAGTCCTGTCTAGCTATTTCTGTTGTCATAAAACATTTTAGAATGATTTATTGAACAGCTTTTGCGAGGATCTGAAAGGATAGTGTGTTATAGAAACTGTAAAACTCAGGAACCACAATGGTGTTGGAGCCTTACAGCTTTAATGAGGGGTATTCTGATGGCAGGTTCTGGGTAAAGGAGCATATCTGTCATTCCAAGATTTTATCAGCTGGTTATTGTGGCGCTGCCACCAAAATGACTTTTCTACTACATTCTGTAACAAGACGGATGTGTGCAACCTGCACCAACTCTGGGAAGAAAAATCTTTGTCATGTTCTCACATACTGGGAATAACCTTCAACGTTGTTTGTGGTCAGCCGGACAGCTAGCTCTGCTTCACCATAATGAGCTAAAATTATGTTTCGTTTACAGAGCCAATGCTCAGTAAGCCTTAATGTGGCTTGATTTATAAGTGACAGGAGACTCTGGAATGCTACATGTGTAAAATTACAAAACCAGATGGCAGAAAGTGAAATATCCATATTATTTTGGTTCAAGTAGTGAAATTTTTAAGAAAAATAATACCATAAATTGGCAAACTTTTTTTTTCTATAATTCTTCTCAGTGGAAGAATAAATAAAAAGAAATAATTGCATACAGTACCTGTTTCCTGCATTATATGTTTATAGTTAATGTGCACATTGGTAACATTCCTTTTCAAAGAAAGTTGTGTTTGTCTGCCATTCTCAGTGACAAACCAATGGAAGTCCTTAACGTGCACAACTAAACACACAAATCCCATCCTAGCTTCTCTAAGTAATTCACCAGCAGTGAAGTGGAGGAGATCTGTCATTCCTATCTCTGAATGGAGTATCTCAGCTGTAATGGACATAACAGACCCTCCACACACACACATGCATGCTCTCTGCCTCACATACACACAAATGAAAGCAGAGGCACCAGTGATGGCAGTGACAGGCAGACAATTGGGTTGTGGGTCAGAGGTACTGTGGGAAATGACCTTATTTGGTCCAACTAAAGCAAGACTGTGTGTTGATACTTATTCATATGATAATTGCCGTGGAGGAATCCTGTCACTTTGGTTCACTGTTTACACCCTTTCCTCTAAGTTATACACAAAGCTTGGGCCAGTCAATTGCCAGCCTTAATGGTGAGATGGGTGCTGTGCTGCTACTGATAGTTAGTAACTGTGCCATCAGTAGTGTATTGAATAGGAAGGAAAGAGGTCTTTTTTTTTAAATCTCTTTTTGCTTTTGGGAAGATGTCATTCCCAAAAGTAGCAGAAACCACAGAAAAACTAAACTAACATAGATGAATACAAAATGAAAGACTAGATGGCAAGACATGCGACATTATTTGTTTCATGTCCCTTATATCTCTTATATTGAGTCACCTATCATCATAATAATGCACACCCACACAAAGGCCTATTCAAGCAGATGTCTCGTGCTTTCAGTATTCCACCTTGGCCCCACATGGGAAACACAGATGATGGACACATGTTAAAGAAGTGTTTTGGTACAAACGTGATCATTCAGGGCTGGCAGGACTTTTAGTGTCCAAGGAGACAGACTCCTGTGTGGCAGAAAATGAGGCGCAAGAGGGAACACACCACCAGCCAAGTTTACATCACATCCTGTAATAAAGGAGAGGGATATGATGGCATGGGCAAACACAACTGCCTTGCTACTGAGCAGTGTGCTGTTAAAACATTTTTTAATTGTCATTTCTTGGTTTAACAAGGAAGGGCATGAGTTATAATAGGTTGAGCCTTTACTCACCCTGCCTGTACAATAAAGGAGAAAAAAGGGCAGTGTGTGATATAAAAACATTTACAAATTGGATTATTGATGTGGAACCTTGCAAACAAATACGTTTTAACTGTTCTGATCTTTCAATCGCTACAGTAATATCAGTTATTCTGTGGTGTTTTCAGTCTGCTTTTGTGCCTTATTAAAAATTTATGCATTTTAAATTTGAGCCCTGAGGTTTAAGAGGGTGTGCAGCCTGTTTGTTTAAATGTGCTGCAAGGCCAGGCTGGAACTTCCATCTGCACATCCCGTCTTATCGGCGCGACCAGAATTAAATCGTGTTAATTTCAGGCGAGCATCTATCACTTTTAATAGATGAATGTAGAGACTGAGTTCAGCCAATGAGTAAATCTATAAATGTTTGATGTGATGAAAAGTGTGTGCACTCCTAGAAAATAAAGAACCTTGCTGTACCTTTAGGGGTACAGGAGCGTCTGGTTTATACCTTACCTCAAGTACATTTGTGTGAATCAATGTTTACAAAGGCATTGTCTTTCTTTGTGGAGTTTTGGTTGTGTAGAATGAGCACAACAAAGTCAAATGTCTCTTTAGGAGAAGTCCAAATTTGCATTTCTACTAAAGAAATTCAACAGTTTTAAATGTGCTGCTGCAGGGAAAATGCTGAGAACACCAACTAAAATTATAGTGGTTTGATTCAGCAGAGTTTAAGCTCATTAGAAGAAAATACACCCATCAGCTGGCAGGTGTTTTATTGTGGAACACCACAAATGAACAATAAAAATCACTTTTCTGATCCAACACTTTGAGGTAACAAAGAAGGAAAAGATTTTTTTTTTAATCATTTTAAGACCACACCAGTGTCTCAAGGTGGTGTAGTTAAAAAGGCAATAAAATAATATGGTGCTGGGGAGGTCAAGCTGACCCATTGTTCCTCTTATTTGATTATATCATTAATTTTTATTCTATCCAATTTGGTTTGACTTAATTGTGAGCTTAAATAAAAGTGTGAGTAAAGATGTTTTATTTTCTGCTCAACTACCAGCAACATTTTTATGGGGTGAATACTTTTGGTGTCTGTGCTGCTTTTAAATAACAGTGAAAGAGCATAATTTTCTGATTACTCATGTCCACAAATCTGCAGTGGATGCAGGATGCATTTAGCAACATCCTGCCATGAATGTTTTTGTTCAAAGTACAAATGGTCACTGGGTGTTTGAGAGACTTCATTAATCTTTTGCACAGGCCTGAATGTGTTTTTGCCCCCCCCCTTCAGTCTGTTTCTGATTAACTGAGTTGAGGTGAGCAGCCAAGCAGCCTTCTTGACTGCCAACAAAGTTTGACCCTTCCAGAGCCATTTTGTTTTAAACTGATATGTTTGCTGCCAAACTTTATAGTGAAAAGAGCTTTGAGATCTACACAAATATTTTCCCCTCAATCTTTAAATTATATATCATGGAAACAAAATGAGGTGTAGTGTTAACACTGTGGTGTATTTAAAGGTCCAGATAATCCACAAAACACTCTATGAGCTGAATACTACATGCCAGTGTGTCTCAGTGACAGCTCTTTTATGTAAATGGATCACCATTAATATCACACAACATCAGACAATCTGTGGGCATTTAAGCCTGTATGTCTTTTAAACATGCAACACTTTTCAGATATTTTTTTTAGCAGGGGCTGAAATTCATCATTCATGCCCACAGATCAGTCTTGCAAATCAAGTAATATTTTTGTGTAATGATACTCATGGAGATCAAACCTTTCACAGCACTACAGCTGCCTCGAATACAGTTTGGTCTGTAATATATGTTGGAGAAACGCACAAATTATTTTGTAGTTTTGTATCTGTACACCACCACAGTGGATTTTAAATCAAATAATTAGTATGTGATTCAAGTGCAGACTTTCAGCTTTAGTTCAATGGCTTTTACAAAAATATTGCATTAACTGTTTAGGAATTAGAGCTATATAATAATTACCTATTTTCAAGAGCACTCTCGAGAAGGTAGGTGTGTTAATGTGAAGGTTTACAATAAAGAGATGCCCTCATTAATGTAAATCCAGAGGGTGTACAAGGTGCAAACCACTTGTCAGACTCAAGAACAAGAAGATCAGATTAGTGTTTGCCAGAAAACATCTAAAAGAGCCTGCACAGGTCTTAAAATAATTATTTGGACTGAGAAAACAAAGATGAATTTGTACCAGAATGATGGGAAGAGAAAAGGCTGGAAAAGGAGGGACATCGATCATGATCTGAAGCATACCACATCATCTGTCAAACATGGTAGAGACAATGTTACAGTGTGGGCATGTTTGGCTGCAAGTGGAATAGGGTCATTTGCGTTTATTGATGACATGACCACTGATAGAAATAGCAGGATGGATTGTGAAGTGTACAGAGCTATACTCCCTGCTCAGATTCAGCCAAATGCTACAAAACTGTTCAGACAGTGCTTCGCAGTGCAATGGATAATGACCCAAAACATACTGCAAATCCAACCCAACACTCAAGTCAAAGAGATGGGATATTCTTCTCTGGACAAGTCAGTCACCTGATCTCTGATCTCTGATAGAGCACAGTTTTATTGAATACAAAACTGAAAGCAGAAAGACCCACAAACAAGCAGCAACTATATGTGGCTACAGCAAAGGCCTGTTAGAGCATCGCAAGGGCAGAAACAGCATTTGGTTCTAGACTTCAGGTAGTCACTGACTGCAAAGTATTTTCATCAGGGTATTAAAAACAATCCTCATGTTTAAAATTATGTTAGTTTGTTGAATTAATTTAGATTTATTTATATTATACTCCTTGAAGGTCTTCAGTCAATTCTGTCAGTGTAGAGTTTCACTAGTGGTGAAAATATAGACAGCAAGTGTATATGTAGGTAGTTACTGTATTTCATTTTCTATATCAAGCATTTACTCATTAAATAAATGTCTTTAAACATTTTTTCCCTTCTGGCAGCACATTGGACGTGATCTCTAATGGCCTGAATCCAGTGATGGCAACTCACTGGGAAGTTCCAGTAATTCATTATGACAGAGGATATAGTCAGCATTCTGTGAGGGTGGGTGAACCACAAAAACATTTAAGTATTTCTGACAGAAATACTCACGTAACATGTCGATTATGCATGGCTGTGCAGTTTGACTTGGTTGCTGGGGCAATTTGTCCCAGTACAAGATGTAAAATTGGCATTTGTAAATTTCCTCTTGTTTTTTCTTTTTTAAAAAAAATCCATATCAGGAGTAAAACTGCAGGAGGCTGCCATAAACAGTCTCTTGGTGAGTCTCTGTGCATGATATGAGCCATGATGTGCAGCATTCTTACTAAATGAATTAATCAATGATCAGTGAAGATATACAAACGGACTCCAACCACATTACAAAGTCAAATGTTCCCATCAGTCCATATTGATGTCTGTCCAAACCAAATTAAAGGGAGTGTTCTGCACCATCTGTTTAAATCGCCCTGTCAGTTTTTCTTCCTAAGAGCTGGTGAATCTGTCCTAACATTTCAGTTCATCCTTAACAGCTATCATGAGATGAATTAAGCAAAGATTTGATGCGACTGAAGGAAATTGCCGGGTTGTAATGCTAAATTTGGCAGGGGTTACATATCAAAAGAAAGCAAGTTACAGATTGAAAGATTTATGACATTTTTCCTTAGGTGTATCTGGGAAATTGGAATTTGTCCTCTGTTGCACAAGAGTAGGCAGTGCCAGTGTTTATGCTTTGATGCTAATGCCCTACAACGTCTCTCTGTGTCTTACGTAACATTTTCTCAAATGTAACTGTAACTTATTTTGTATGGATGCAGCATTTATTCACAATAAATGTAGATTAACACTTGGAAACCTTAGAAAATAGTGACACTGTGAAAGTTTTAGTGGAAAAGAGTGGCTGTAAAATGGGGTGATGTCTTCAGCAGGCAGTCCAGGGCTCTCGAGTGTCATTTGGCCAACCCAAAGCAGAAAGCATGTGCATGGGAAAGACATTACCAGCCAAACCCTGCCGTGGCATTGTCAGCTCAGAGTGGGAGGGACGATCCATCTAATAAGCCATAGTCTCTGTCTGGCTGCCACTTTATAAAAGAGGTAGAGAGAGAGTTTACAGCTGTAAAGAGTTCTACTATAGTGATGATATTAGGGAAAGAGAAAGACCTAAGTCACTAGAGAAGCTTTTTTCCTTTAAAAATAATTTAAATGTTGATAACACAGAATGTGAAATTACAATAAGACATAACACTGACATTGGCTGACTAACACTTTGGGTGTTAGTCAGTCAACCCTGTTACTTTGGAGAAAACACATCTGCCAAATAACGAGATAAACAGATGTTCACACACACACACACACACACACACACACACACAAACAAATGGATAGTAGTGTATTGAGCAGTATTTAATGCAGAAGTCCAACAGAAATCCTGTCTGGCCAGTGCAGATGTGAATGCGAGGTCAGTTATTTCCTAAAATGCCAAATATCAATATTTTTCAACATAGTACAAATAAAGGATTACATAAAATAGAGTATCTCTAGGAGCAGAGAGTGATGGAGACTACATTATAAACAAGCTGTCAGCAAGATGAGACCAGAATGTTCCTGAATCTGAACAACAGCAGGACCAAACGCAGCAGGACGCTGATAGAGAAAAACAATGTTTGTGCAAAGGAGCCAAATGGCTGCAAACAGGATTACAATAAAACTGGAAAATGTTGCACTGTTCCCCTCAGGTCAAAATCCTGGGCATTTTGTTCCCATTTTGTCCATAGTGTATAATGGAAAACTGTAATGCTCAAAAGCAGCTGGTTTTTGTCAATAGTAGCACACACAGCTGGGAGCCTTGTTCTGTGACAAGATTTCTCCACTGCACTCTAAAACTCCCAAATAAAGGTCTTAGTTACCTTAGGGAAAAATACATATTCCCTAGCCGGCTGGTGAATGGATGCTGTTGGTTGCTGGCTGTCAAAGTAGGTGAAATCGAGTGCAGCACCATAAGCCTCCTTGTGATTGCCTTGGTCACTAGCAGATTGCTGCGGTTGCCTATAGTTTGCTTGGAAGACGCAGACTTATCTTCAAACTCTCACCAACTACTCTCCAACCAGTAGTGAAACTCGAAAAAGAATGATTGCCTTGAAAGTAAAAGTTGTGGTGTACTGGTACAACCAATAATTCAAAAGGCACAACTTTTACTTTGATGGCAAATAGTTTCCATTTCTGGTGTGCATTACACTTTTTCAAGATTCACTACTGCTGTAGTTGGTGAGTGTTTGCAGACAAATTGATGTATTCCATGGAAACCATGGTGAGGTTTTCAGTGCAGCACTGCATACCTTTTTGCAACCAATTTTACCTAGCAACTGCCAAGAACCTCCAGCAACCACTCACCAACTAGCTGGGGGTCACCCGGCAGTTTCTAGGCCTCTGTTATTTTGTCTGGTATGCAACCGGGACTGAAAAACATAGCCAACAGTGCCCTTTCACTGAGTCAGTCCTTGATAAAATGGTCAATATATAGCTGCCAGCTATCTATATATTTGCTAGCAGCTATAGATTCAAACTAACTAGCTGTCACACGGTGGTTAGCCTCACAGCTAGAAGGTCTGGGTTTGAATCCACCTTGGCCCTGGCCTTTCTGTGTGGAGTTTGCATGTTCTCCCAGTGTTTGCGTGGGTTTTCTCTGGGTACTCCAGTTTCCTTCCACAGTCCAAAGACATGCAATTAGTGGGGTTAGGTTAATTGGTGATTCTAAATTACCCATAGGTGTGAGTGTGAATGGTTGTCTATCTCTCTGTGTTAGCTCTGCAACAGGTTGGTGACCTGTACAGGGTGTATCCTGACTCTCGCCCTATGACAGCTGGGATAGACTTGAGGTTTCAAAACATAGTCCACATGTGACTTCATCCATCTTTTATACAGAGCCTGTGCACCTAATAAAGAAATCTTGTTCTAGTGAGTTTAGTTGTTATGCTAAGCTAAGCTCACATACACTCCCTTTCAAAAGTATTGGAGTAGTGAGGCCAGTTCAATTATGTATTTATTTTTTTTGGAGGGGTGTGTAACTGCTGGCAACAAAGGAAATGCTTGCTTTTTCCAAAATATCTGATTATTTCCCTAAACCTATTCTCCAGCTAGTGCATTTTTCAGGTCTACGCCCACTGGTTTAAAATCTGGAATGCAATTAGGACTTTCAAATACCTTCACTTTATTTGGCTTTAACTCTGACATTGTTGGAAACCTCAGACTTAGGTTTCTGTGTGTTTGCCATGACTGAGTGGTCCTTCCTGGTTATTGCAAGCAGACCGCTACAGGCCTTAGTGATTTTATCACCAACTTGGGGAAGTATTGGACATATCTGGTGCAATTTTCAGCAGATTCAGCGGAAAATTCTTGAACATTTTGAGCCGTTGTATCACAACACGGAAAATGTCATAATCTCTTCATAGACCTTAATAACTCACTCTGCTCTTGGAACAGAGCACAATTATGCGGAGCAAAATAAATAACTTAGTCAACATCCAACTTGTGTTAAATCTTGCCTTTCATTAGCAATTATTCTGTAACAGCTGTACAGTGTCTTTCGAAACTTTTTTTGACCTCTTTCCTGCCTCTTGTTCAGACATGTCCAGAAGAAAAAACTTAGATGTGGTATGCCTCCACATAGTCCCTTATGAACCATCACAGTGTCCACACCCTACTTTGGCAGCAGCAGCCTGTGTGAGGGCCTTTGCAGAATAGTGGGTCAGCCATCTATCTTCACCAAGAATTCAGGCCGAATGAGGTTCGAGTACCAATGTGGATCCTAATTAAACAGACAGGAGCTGTCTCTTCACCAGACAAAACACTTCCTTTGTATATGTTGGATGGCTGTTCCCAACCAGAATGACAGTAAGACAGACTGATGACAATGTTTGCCTCCTGAGAAAGTTTCATGAACATTTATCATTCAGTGTGCCAGAGGAACTGCAGTCCAACTTCCCATTTTAGCTTTTTCAGTTTATTTCATCAAGGTGCGGTAGGAACATGTACTGAACCAGATGTGACAGACAAAGGAAGAAAGTGAAAAATATACTAACATTGCTACTTGTTATTTCCGTGGATAGATTTTTTTTTCTGCTGCTGGTTGTTAACACAACTGACAAAATGAGCTACTGTTTGTATGTTTTAGTTATGAAGGGAGGATTCCTCTTTTTGTGTTTCATGATATGGCATGCTTACTTTTCACTCTTAATTCCTCAGTGACATCATAGCATAACTATGTAAACATATCCTATCTCACTTATTGCTACACACACACACATAAACATTCATAGATTACTCGAATCACATATGATAGAAATAGAACTGTATGACTGTTTGACGTTCCATTGGACTGCATTTCAGGTGGTAGGAAACATTTGCACGGAAACACAAGGGAGCACAAAATGCTTTCAAGTACCTGTCATGTGCAAAACACATGTTAAGGTCAACTTCAAAACAATGATGAATATTGTTCTATTTCTCTTTTATGGGCAGAGGAGAAAGTAGAGTTGATTTTTGAGGAAAGGACAAGGCAGAGCAGAGCGGAGAAAAGGATTAGCCCACAAAGAGAGTGTTGGTGGAGCCAATTAGGTGTTGGCCACATCTGTTCTCTCCCAGACTCCTGATAATTCATCTGTGGTTAATGGCAGACCGGCTACGCATGGAACGGATGAGATGCGGTCAAACATTTCTTCAGCATTCTCATGAAGCTTTCCAAAGTGCACTGAACACTCTAAAAAACCTCCATCTCTCCTTCATGTGTGTTTCATTGTAAGATGAAATGAAATGGCCATCTCTAATCAGCTAAATGCTGCTCTAGCAGAAGACCTGTGGCAGAGCGGCAGAATCCTGTGACTAAGTCTAGTGTTGTACTAATAGAGCCCAGCATTTCTGGTACAGAACTTCTGCCTGACTGGTTCAGTCTAGATATTTTAGCTCTTAGAAGACCAGCAGGCCAAAAGATCATTCAGTTACTCTTGGATCTGTTTAAGTTTACTCTAGAGTCTGCCCCCATTCTTTCCACATACTTCACATTTTCACATCCAGGTTTGCATAGCTCTGCAGTGTCTAAAGTCTACTGACGGGAAAGATGACCACACTTTTTAATACAGCCAGTTACTAAGGGTGTGATTCCCCTGTAATTAAATTGAATTTCAATACATTTTATTTGAAGTCTAATAGCAGCACGGTGGCGTGGTGGTTAGCATTGTGGCCTCAGAGCTAGTATCCACCTTGGCCCAGGCCTTTCGGTGTGGAGTTTGCATGCTCTCCCCATGTCTCTGTGGGTTTTCTCCAGGTACACCGGTTTCCTCCCACAGTCCAAAGACATGCAGTTAGTGGGGTTAGGTTAATTGGTGATTAATGGTGATAAATTGCCCATAGGTGTGGATGTGGGTGTGAATGGTTGTCTATCTCTCTGTGTTAGTCCTGCAATAGGCTGGCAACCTATATCTTGCCTTATGACAGCTGGGATAGGCTCCAGCCCCCTGAGACCCTGAACAGGATAAGTGGAAGAGAATTGATGGATGAACGGATTTTAGTCTAATTATATTTGCCTACAAATACTTAAAGGTAGGCACACATGAATAAAGGGATAACAAGTCAGGTTTTTGCAGGAAACAGAAATAATTATACTGTAAATAAATTTAAGTAGTATGTAAGTAATTTTAAGTAATGTGTAAGTAATTTTAGAAAGTGCATGAGTAATTTTACGTAATGCATAACTTCAAGTATTTTACAGGAGAGGCGACAAATTATACTGTAAGTAATTTCACTTACAGTAATTTTTGGTAATTTTGCAGAAACACAAACAATATTTCTTCATCTTACATTGTAAGCACACTGTACTTTTTGGGGTGTGGGTCATATTATGGAGTAGCTTAACCTTAACTTTTATTTTTTTTAAAAAGAGAGATTCCTTTCTTGTACACTCATTTTAAAATGTATGTATGAACATCAATTGTGAAAGAAAAAAATAGGTTTGACTTGGCTCTATCATTAAATGTCACAGAGGCCTTTAAACTTTGATGGTATTTATTTTTCATGTAAGTTGGTAAGGGAGAATAGTTCTTATGATATTTATATTGGTAAAATAAAAGGACAGTTAAATAATAGAACATCCATCACGTACGTCATCATAATGAATATTAAATAAAGATGTAAAAAAAAAAAATTTAAAAAGGCAAAATGAATCCACTCCATAATATGGCCTACAACCAAAAGAGTACAGCATATTTGCGTTATAAGATTGGAAAATGTTGTTCTTCTGCAAAAATACCATAAAACTGTACGCTACTTAAAATTCCTTAGGCAGCACTTAAATTTATTTACAGGATAATTATTTCCTTGTTTCCTGTACAAAAAAAAAAAAAGACTCGTTACCTCCTTATTTATTGCAAGAGATGATTCGATTAAGCATGAGAGCATTCAAAGTATTAGAAATGCACATATATTCCTGCCATTAAAAATATAATGGCTAAAATTACAGTCTTTTTTCTGGTGTATGATGCAAAATGTTTCAAAATATTCCTCTAAAATACTCATTATTTAATATGGACAGGAATTAAACCAACAATAAAAGACTTCATGTGCATTCATGTGTCATGTTTCTTACGTTCTGGTGTGCATGTACAGTTTTTAAGCATAGATAATTTACTAATTGCTATTTGTATTTAGATGTACAGTAACATTACTGTTGTGTAAAGGTTCTAGAGGAACTTTGTCATGTCTTAAACTGGCAACTGTGGCAGGTTTTTGGTAGATGAAAGCATAAGGTTTCAAAGAGACATTTAAAAGCTGGGGCTGATCAAAAGACTGTACTGTTTGCAACACAGGAAATGCAGTTCTTTTGAAGTTTTGTCTGTTCTAGGGATTTAAAGTCAGGACATCTCAACCTCCGCCACTTCACTTATTACTGTTTATAAAGTTCACACACAAAGAGTGTCTCAACAAAAGCAGTTCCTTAGGCAACTCAGATTTTTATGCTCTTTTAAAATTGGTATTAAAACAAGAATGTATATTACATTTCTGAAATTACAGAATGTATTTAACATATCAAAGGAACAGACAGAAGACTTCACTGATTCATCGATGTAAGCTGTTAAGACATCCAAGTCACCCACTGGGGTGTTTTCCCATAATCTTTCTCTATTTCTCTGTCAGACACTTTGATGACCCTGGCAGAGAAAAATGGGCAGATGTTAAACTTGGCTATAGTAATTTCACACAAACATGGATGAAATATCTGATTTAAGTAACAGTAGTTGAACCGTTGTATGAATGAAAATATTTGGCAACACAGAAGTCACTATTTCATAGTACCTGGCACAAACAGCTGACTGGTCAATCAATCATTTTTTAAACTATTAACTGGAGTTGCCCAAGTTTTTTGATAACTTAGTTGTAGTTTGCATATTCTTTATTTAGATGTGATACTTTATTGTAATAAGCATCTATCTCAGAGCCATCATCAAAAAAGTAAATTTAAAAAATTCACTTTTATTTTGTTATGTAAGCAAAAAACAAAACAAAACAAAACAAAACAAAAAACAAAAAACAAAAAACAAAAAACAAAACAAAACACAAAACAAAACAAAACAAAACAAAACAAAACAAAACAAAACAAAACAAAACAAAACAAAACAAAAGCAAAACAAAGCAAAACAAAACAAAACAAAACATCTCCAAAAATCTAATACACACCTTTTAAAATGGTGCAGTTTTTTCCCTTGACTTTAAATGTAAATTAACCCTGGATGAATCACTTTGTTTCAGAGTGGAAAATCAGAGTTAGATGTCATCATCTGTTTTCTATGTAACAACTCATTCTTTCTGGGAAACTTTTCCCTGGAATGACGAATTAAGTGTATTATACTGTTGCCAAATGTTGTTTCAGTCCCTGCTGATGCAGCAGGAGAAGGGAGACTTTGAAGAGGGGACCAAAGTCGACATGACCTCAGGAGAATATGTGCGATTAGGGTGACAGTGTCAAGTGTAGAAAAATGCTATAAATTGTTACAGTTTACATACAGTTACATGCTGTTTTCTAACTAAAAACAAAATCTAATTAACAGACACTGGATTAAAAAATTGTACAATAAAGGTCATAGACTGTAAGTGTACATGGGTTACAGCTCAAATAACATCTGCTGCAATGACCATTTCATTGGGTACACCTGTTCAGTTGCTTGTTAAGGCAAATATCTAATCAGCCAGTCGCACGGCAGTCACTCAATGCATTTAGGCATGAAGACACAGTCAAGACTACCTGACGAAGTTCATAGCATCAAAATGAGGAAGAAAATGCTTTAAATGACTGAGTATGACATTGTAGCTGTTGGTGCCAGATGGCTGGTCTGAGTATTTCAGAGACTGCTGCTCTACTGGGATTTTCCTGCACCATTATAGACCATTATAGAAAATGGTCTGAAAAAGATAAAGTGAATGGCAGTTCTCTGGATGAGAATGCCTTGTAGATGCTAGAGGTCAGAGGAGAATGGTCAGACTGCTCTGACCTGATAGGAAGGCAGCACTAACTTAAATAACCACTTGTTACAATCAGAGTATGCAGAAGAGAAACTCTGAATGTCAAACTTTACCAACTGAATACCTTTTAAATGCCACCGTCTACTTGAGTATTGTTGCTGACCATTGTTCCTTCATGACCACAGTGTAGCCATCTTCTAATGGATAACACACCATGTCACAAAAGTCAAATTATCTCACACTGGTTTCTTGACAATGTGTTCACTGGGCAGCTGGCTGGGACCTTTCTGTGTGGAGTTTGAATGTTCTGCAGCAACTGTGTGATGCTATGTCAATTTAGTCCCAAATCTCTGTGGAACGGTTCCAACACCTTGTTGAATCTATGCTACTGCCATGCCTAATAGATTTCTGGACCCAATAGGTTCACAATTTTCATTTCCATGATATTTCTTACAAACACTATTGTTCTCTTCAAGATGAATTATAATATATGTGGTAATCCCTGTCTTTCCGCTATTGGGTCAAATTTATAACTCATTCAATACTTTATCACAAATCACATGTAAAACCTATTAAGATACTGCTGAAATACATTACCCTCCACCCCAGTATGGTTCCAGGTTCAGTTATCCTTTGATCTGTAGTCTTGCTAACATGAGACTGTTTAGACAAGATGTGGTGCAATGTAGGCCAAATCAGATAACACTGCGGAGAACACAGATAATGCTTGCATCATTTTTGCCAGTCACTCTTTGATTTTAATATCTATAAGTGATAAACTGATTACTGAAATCCAGCCAACTCATTATGCTGTCACATTAATATAATCTGATGATCTAATTTGTCAGTCATGTTTTTGTTAACGCAATGGTACATTTGTTAATCTCACTGAAGTGGGTGAGAGCGAAAAATTAGGTATGACAATCTTTTGAGCAAGCTCCCGGAGTGTGTCTATACACACACCACTGTGCTCCACTTCTGCATCATATCTTCATGTGTTTAGACTTGCCTCTTATTTAAAACATCCAATCATGTGTCACAACCCCCCACTGCTCTCATTAAAGCTGTGTAAAACCTGCTGTGATCAGAGAAAGAACTTACCTCTAATTTACTGTCTTGTTGCTAGTGTTGCTTTATAGTTGTTAGATTAGAGGCTAAATAGGAAGTGGAGCAACACTCCTGTCAGATGTTTTAATGCTTGGTGAGGACTTGTGGTGTCAGGTGATTCGTTGACTACTGTTTGAATGTATTTGGGTCATGTAATATGGTGCTGTTGCCAGTTAGCCCAGAAAAATGTCAGCAAGTGGCCTTGGAGAGTTCCTAGTAGTTCTTTCCGTGCATGCTCTTTAATGAATCCACTGGCTTTGTCTGCCTCACTTTCTGCTCATTGACATTCAAAACAGACATCAGTAAAATTGGGGTGGGGAAACGATTTCTTAGGTAATGTCTGCTAGCGTGGAAAACCCCATGTTCTACTTGATCTTTATTTATTTAAAGTGCCAGCTGTCACTGTCTCTTTTTAGCCCTTTATATTTGTAAGGTTCTTTGAACAATTTATTTATTTTTTTTGTGACCTGATTTGCCTCAGACAAACCTGTCTAGAACCCACGTCAAAAGCCAACGCACAGGAAGCTGGAGAAACAAGCAACAGGCTTCCTGAGGGCGACCTGGTTTATAGATTTTTTTTCCCATGTTAGTGGCAGACATATGGTTCAAGCCCAATAAAATAGTGTGTTATAGCCTGCAGGATATGCAGACTGAGAGTTAAGTGGAGGACCCAAACACAGATGCGTGGAGGAGAGTTGAGTTAAGCCAAAGGTGAGACATATGTTAACTGATTGTAGAAAAGCCAGAAAACAGTCCAAAAGGGGGTAACTATAAACAACTGATACCTAAAGATAGCGAAATATACAAACTCAAATAAGAAAAGTTATGGAACCACACTGTAGACACATGAATGAACCTAAAATGGGAGACTTGACACAAAAGGACTGAACATCAAGGGAGAAATTAAACTAAAGTAACAAGGAACTGAGCTCTAGACTAAATACATTAAGAGAAAAGTAAAAGAAACAATATAGCATAAATCTGCTCATTCAGATGCTACAGTGATCTTTATATGACTAAGTTACTAAACATTGGCCCACCATTGAAGCCTTTAAAATATATTACAAGCACCAAGTGGAATGCTATTGCATCCTGTGTGTGGTTTTGACTTATTTTCATTCACTTTTGATTTACCAACCTTATATTCCAAACCCAAGACTCTGAACAAGAAGAAGACACAAAAGTTTGCTCAATATGATATTATAGATTTTCTTCATTTGCATTATACCATGTATTTAAATGTCAAACTTATCCCAACTGAATAACTGAATAGTTATGGAACTGATCTGAGGCCAGGATTACAAGATTGCAAGAAGTAAAGTCATGTTCCGTTTGGAAGTTGAACAAATTAAGTGTACGTGTGAGATGGATGTGGCAACTGGCATAAATAGCTGTTGCCATTGCTTGCAGATGCCCTTTCTAACATGAAACGCACATCAGGAAATAGTCTGTGTCAGTAGCATTCCAAATACTGGAAATATTCAGTATGGCTTGAGCTAGGGTGCTGGCTGCTTAGAGCAAGTGGAAGGCTGCACACATGGTATCCATTCACTTGGTACCAATCCAAAAAAATGTACCTGTTCTATTCTCACATGGATGTTCCACTGGTGAGCTGGCAGGGTGAAGAGTGTTTAATGTCCAATCAAACTGTGTTAAATACTTTCATTCTCCCATGCATCTGCATCAGATAATTAAAGTTTGGAGAGCTGCTTGTGTGAAAATAGCTTATGGTTGGTTTGTGCCTTATGCATGACTATTTGACAGGCACCAATTCCAGGAGGTCATTTTAGAAAAAATCAGATCAGTGATTACCTTTGTAATAGTAAGTAATGATTAATGGCTTCAAACTTATTTTGATGAATGCATATGAAGTCAGACTGTTTATTACTCCCCAAACCAGGAATGAAACAAACATGGTACTTTGATTGGCTTTAAAACCAGACTTACAGGGACTTGTGTGCTCCAGGAAATCCTGCAGGAGATTACTGGCTGGTGATTTTACAATTTTCAGAAAACAGAACAGCTTTGAAATTGGACATTACAAGTCACTGCTGTCTACAGCTTTTATTTGGAAGAATCATATGGATCAATTTAAAAAGACTGAGGGGAATATGCAAGATGTAATGGAATATGCACAGTAATGATTAGTGCAGATAAAAGAGAGGAAAAAGATCAAAGTTGTCCTCATTGTGAACAGAGAATAGGGACCCCTGACTGGCTGGCTCCATGAACATACAGTAATTGCTATTTACACGAATCCCTGTGCAAACACCTTCAAACAAAAGCCCAGTGACAGGAAAATCTGTGGAAACCTAAACAGATATTGACTTAATGGTAAACAACCATCAGGTTTAATGCTAGAAGACTGAGAGCTGGCAGATTTATTTTATGTGAACTGAATCGCCATCCAGCATTTTAGGTCTGGGATAGAACATATGAACAAATCCAAACTGTATTCCTGACTTGATAAATCTGACTATTGTGAACTTATTTCCTGAATAAACAACAGGCAATTACATTTCATCACTTCCTGCATAACCCTGCAAAGAATTTTCCCTGTTTTGTAAGCTGTTAGGTAAATAATCAAATATTGAATGAATGATGACAAATGTATGACATGTTTTAAATTGCAATAAAAAATAAAAAATAAAAAAAATGTCAAGGTTGTGGTTCTTGCAAAGTTTCTAATCCGTTATGTGACATTGATAGAAGCTCCCTCATCCCACCTAACCCACTCTTTGCTTTCTTAAACTAACCAACAAATGAATACACTTTAGATAACATTATTTTTCCCATTTGGAGTCTAACAGCTACTTAGAGCCCTGCTTTAGATCAAGATGTTCAGTCTCTCTTCAAAAGATAAACATTCACAGGCCCCCTTGTGGAGCCTGAGCAACATATGTGCATAGTGTGTGCATATATGTGTTAAGTAAGGAATGTCCTGCAGAATGGCTGCATTAAATGCTTGGTAGTAGCTCTGTGTAACCAAAATTTAATGACACAGAACAGTTTAGCATTTTGCATATGCACTCGTGTGTGACTTGTGCGCTCATGCCTGTGTGTATTGTCAGTGCAGGCCCAAGCCAGAGGCATATGATGGGCTGTGTGTGTGTGTGTGTGTGTGTCTAGAGGTCCCTCTGGCTCCCATGGTTTCTCTCTCTATCCCCTCCTCCCTCACATTCTCCCCTCCCTCTTTCACTTCTGCCCTTCTCCCTGCCTTCTCCTTCTCTGGGCTAACTCAAGCGCCACCTACCTTTCACTCTTGAAATATCACCGTGCTTGCACTGAGCTGCCATTTGAATCTCCACAAAGACTTTTATATCCTAGTGAGATTGCGTTTGAGATTCTGGACTGAGGTCACAGTGGTTAATCCTATCTTGAGAGTGTGGGCTTAAGGTTAGAGTTAGCATTCATCTTTGCTTTGATTTAAGGTTAAGGGTCGACAGAGGTTGGAATATAGAATAGAATATAGAATTTGAGCTAGGGATAGGGGATGAATTCAGTCATTGGGAGGTTTTTATGGTGCTGTACGGTAAAACAAACTAGAGAGAGAGAGAGAAAGCATGAGTGTGTGTGCGTGTGTGTGTGTAAGAGAGAGACCCAGCACATATACACAGCAAAACGTATTTCTTTATGTGTCTTTCTTACAACTGCATTCAATTACTATACGTGAAAAAGGCCAGCCACAAATGATATACTGTCAGTCTCAGTCTTCATCACTTCATTTATGTGTATTCCATAAAATTGTTTCTATAGCTCATAAAACCTTTAGCACAAAATACAAATCATCAGATATTTTATGCAAGTTTCATAAGTTTATAAGTTTCACACATATGGGAAAGGAAAAGGAAAAGACTGAATAGCTGAACTGTACCACAACTCAGCCCAGTCAGTCGGTCTGTTTTGTCTGGCTGGATCACATCTAGGGTGTGGTTTAATATCCTGTTCAGTCTGTTCTTTTCTGTCTTCCTATTCTCTCTCTTGTGGTCTGATTCCTGCAGGAGTTTCATGATTGTGGTCAGCAACAGAGCAAGAAATTTTTCTTTTTCATATTTTGTGTTCTCAGTCACAGCATTTATACCTATGGGAGTGTTTGACCGAATTCTGTATGTAAGTGTAACATCGCAATATATATCTCTCTTTGAGATGTTTGTTTGAGAAGCAAACTGAAAAGGCACAATGTTTAAGTCAATAGATCAAAGACAATCAGCCAGCCTCTTCTAAGGAGAAGAGCACCAATATAATGTTGTGGTTTTGGGTCACATGATCACTTTGCCTTATAAGTCATGTTTGAGTGCAAAAGGTGTTCTTAAAAAAGAACAAAAGAGCCCCTACTTCCACTACTACTACTACTACTACTACTACTACTACTACTACTACTACTGCTACTACTGTTAGGAAAAGCTTAAATATCAGACAGCATCCAGCACAGGATGTACACAAATCTGCCAAATCAACTATCTGCCAAACTACTCAAATGAGCACAAGGGCTCAGAGTATGTCAAGGGAGCAGTTCACATGATCATGACGTATCTGACTCCCACACAAGTATGCATACAAAAAGGCACGCACATGTGCATAAATTGATATGCACTTTGGTTATAAAGTAACCGAGTGCAAGAAGATAATGTGATAAAAACTGATTGAGGAAGAGAAAGGCACCAAGAGACTAAAGGAAGGGAGAAGGGTTTCTGGAAGATCCAGGTAGATGTGATGTTGAGATTCGGGGTCAGGGTCCTGCTGGACCGTAGGGAGGTGCTGGTAAGCTCCCTGCTCCAGCCAAGGCTCTTCCCTTCTGGACACGCACTGAGCCATTGGAGCCTGGATCCATTCTTCAAGCCCTCCCTCCTCTCCTTCAGTCTCTCTTCTCCTTCTCTCCCCCCTCATCCCGGCTCTCCCTCTTGCCCCCTCCTCCTGCTCCTCTTTCCCAGGCCCTATGGGTGCAGTGCCACGTTGCTGAGTGAACTTATTAGAGTGAGGGAAAGAGGGAAAAGGGAGAAAATTGCTAAGCACCTCCACGTGGGCTAATGCTTTTCCCTCATTTTTGCCTTCTTTCTTGCTTTTCACTAATCGAAAGAATCGCCTTCTTTATTTATGATCTGTCATGTATATTTTTCCAGGCTTGAGGTTTAAGTTGAATCATCTCTAATTATTGCAAAAGAAATCTTAAACATATTTGCTTCTGAGTGAAAATCTTTCTTGTGACTCATGCGCATGTGTGTGCGTGTGATGCTTGCATTGCTTTACTTCCCATTCTGGTGTGAGCCTTAAATAGCCTTAAATATATAATTTTCCTCACAAGATGAACTTCCCAAAGCATATGCATTTAAACTGCCACAGTGTTGTATTTGGCAACTGGAAATGAGCCAGGTTCAAAAAAAATTCTGCATCTAATTTTGCACACTGTACGCACTGGAAATGTTTTTCTATACATTATTGCCATCTAGTGGCTAGCTGGTTAAGAATGCATTTACATTTTTGTGGCCATGTACTTACAGTGGAACCACCGCCATTTAAACTAACACTGAACCTCTAAACTGTAGCAACAGCAGATTTCCTTCATTCTTTCGCTTTTCACTAAGTACCAGAAAGCTGGCATGGTCACAAACAAGGACAAACCCTCTTTAAGGACAACAAACAAACAGAACTGGTAATTGTTGGGTAGATTTAGAAGATTTAATTGAGTCAGAGGAATAATTTACATGAAATCCCTGGATGATATCCCTTTTAGTATGGTGTTACAGCTGAGACTGAGAGGTGTAAAGAGAACCACACCTATGGCATAACATCAGTAGAATCTTCTGTTTTTTTTTTAAATTTCATGAGTCACATTCATAAAACATATTGTTGAGACAGAGCAAGGCGATTCCAATCAGTGAGCTCACATGTTGTACAGGCCACAAGTATTTTAAATTTAAACTTTATGCCAAATTAAACAAATCCTGATTACTCGAGGATATAATAATGATGCTTGTTTCAGCTGTTGGAAAAACAGTTGTGGAAAAACTGCTAGAAATGTCAATAATAAAATGATGATTTGCAGTCACATAATTGTGATTCTAGGTACCTTAGGCTGCTCACGCTACACGCAAACAGCTGCTCTCCTACCATATAAGGCATTTTGGGAAAAGCAGCCCGAGTCATAAAAATAGTCAAACAGTGAGACTTTGGTGGGTCACACAATAAACTGAATTTCACACACAATAAATATTGTTTTTGAGTTTCATGATTGGTTTCTGGTAATAGTGGTGTTATCCACAGATCTTTTATAAAGCGTTCAAAGTAGGCGTCAGTACTATAAAGTTTTATTTCATCTGTGTGCGTAAAAATCCAGCTTAGTAGAAGTGCACCACCTGGAAGCCCCTTAAGCATCTAAAGGCACGTGTATCCAGCTTCGCCATATCAATTAAATTGTGCTCCAACTGCACTTGCACGAGCCCACTTAGACTTTTATTACCCCAGCAGAAAGCATCATAAGGCACTGATTGAATCTTGTTGTGGGTGAGTGCTAATAAGTGCAATCCCTTAGGTAGCTGTCTGGGCACCTGCTCCAATGTGTTGTGGCACAGGTCTAACTGGTGCAGGATGGGCAACATCCTGAATGCACCTGATGTCACTTTAAAGATTTTATTCCTTGCTAAGCCTAGGTGCTCCAGCTTTTTCAAGCTTCTGAAATCTGATTTCTTTATGGAAGATATGAGGTTTCCCTCCAGATTTAGAGTTTTTAGAGATGGAGGAAGGTGTTGCGGCACTTCTTTTAGTCTGTTTGCCTCCAAATTAAGGCTTTCCAAGTATGTTGTATTGAGGAAGGAATCCCTGACTAACCCTTTGTTTGTTAGTCTGTTTGCACTCAGGTCCAACACCACCAACCCTGATTTCCCATTGTAGGCTTCTCTGCCAAACTGCTCAAGAAGGTTCCCCTTGAGATAGAGCTCCTTGATTGACAGCGGTAACCCCAGAGGTACTGAGGTTAACATGTTGTGATCCAGATTCAGAGTGTGCAGGTTCCCCAGAGGAGACAGTACTGCATTAGGAAGCGATCCATTCCCAAGACTGTTGTTGCTGAGGCTCAGAACCAAGAGGCCAGCGCACCGTGTCCAGGCTGCCTCTGACATCACTGTCAGGTGGTTGTTGTCCAGACGAAGCTCCTCCAGAGAACCTGGAAGGTCCACTGGCACACTTTGCAAGAGATTCCTGTCCAAGTAGAGGCGTTTCAGAGCCGAGACCCCTTCAAAAGCTCCCTCAATGGAAGCATCTGTGAGGCGATTGTTGCTTAATACAAGGAACTCCATAGAATCATATTGATTTAGCAGGTCCAGCTGGATGCTGTTGATGTAGTTATTCATAAGGAGGATGTAGCGGGAATTATAGGGAATACCATAAGGAACTTTATCCACACCTTTGTCAGAGCACTGGACCACTCTAGAAACAACACATGCAATTAAAGTTATATTAGTGATCTCTGAAATGTTCTTGATAGTGTCTAGTGCTATAATATTAAGAATACTGGATGGTATCTTCAGTCAAATTTCAATATACTTTGTCTTACCTTCCATAGCAGGCGCACTCACGTGGACAATAGTTATCCATAAAGTAAGGAAAGTGCATTGGTAGGGAGGTTTCTTTCTTCTTCTTTGGTGGCTTTTGGCTTTTATTGTTCTTCTTCTTTCTCTTTTCCTTGGACTTCTTCATGGTCTTTTTGTTGCTACGCCTGTTGTTTTTTGCTGGCCCCGCTGAAGGTGTTTTGGCAGTTGCGAGCTGCGGTTTGGCTGAAGGTTTGTTCAGCCGCAGTTGTGGGGGAGACGCTTTATTTTGCTTCACTGTGAGTTTGGTGTAATTCTCCATCAGTTCAACATTTTGGTGTTTGCCTGCCGACTGTGACGTGTTTGATTTGTGTGCAAGCTGGAGCACTTCAGGAAATAAATTGTCTTTTGATTTGGACGTTGGATTTGGCTCTCTGGTGGTAAACTTTGCTTCGCTGGGTTTTGTTGTTGCCTTTTGAACCAAGAAGATAAATTCACCCTCATCTGGCTGAACGACTCTGTTTATTTCCCTTTTGTCCTCTATTCTCTGTGTTTGTACCTCTTTCCATGCTGGTTTCAACAAAACATTTTTGACCAGTACATCTTCTAAAACTGAGTCGGCCTTTTCTTCCATTTCTTTCAGCTTGAGCTGGTGTCCAGAACTCACTGTTAAGTCTGTGATCTGACTGACTGAGTTAGGAATGTGAATATTGACAGAAGAAGGCTGAAAACTACTCGTGGTGTAAGGGTTGGGAGGGTGAGAGGAGTCTTGAGGAATTTGTGTAGGTGTGACAGGAAGTGAAGGGGAGCTGCTGTGATAAGCAGGAGGCTTATTTTGAGACTGGGTAACAATTTGAATTGTGGAAGGAATTATTAATTCCTTTCCTACCTGAGCAGGAAATGTGCTTAAAGGATATGAGAGGTTGTTAAATGATACCTGCCCTTCCTTTGCTCTTTCTACTAATTCCTCATAATTTGCCTGTTCTATGTCCTTTCTCTTTTCTGCATGTTTCACCTTTTCTCCAATTTCTTGTATAGTTTGTGTGTCTCTTCTTGTCTCAGGAAGACTAATCCCTGCAACTAGCCGTCTTTCTCTCTCCTCTTCCACTATTTCTCGTTCCAGCCGCTCTTTTTGATCGTTTCTCTTTGCCTCCACATCTGTCTTGTCATGCTTTTCTTCCTCTGGAATTCCTGCACCATGACCTTTGACAGATTTGTCTATTTTCCATTTTTTTCTAGTATCTGTCAGCATCCTACTCTCACTGTGTTTCTCTCTCTTGTAGTCAGGGACTAAATGCAGTCCATTTTCTCTCATTTCTAATCCAACCTCTGTATCTACATATTCAACCGTGTTGGGCACAGAGTTTATCTCTCTTTTTATTTCTTCTTGTAAAGAAATACTTGTGAGAAATGTCTTAGGGGTGTACCCCATTTTCTTTACAATGAGTCCTATATTTCCAGCTTTGGCCATTTCATGCTCCATATTTTCCTCAATTTCCGGGTCTATCTGTAAAGTCAGCACATCGCCCCTTCTTTCCTTCACAGTCTTTACTTTCTTGACAGGCTTTTCTATAGGGTTCATCTCTGGGGTATTCCTTTCACCCCTCTGTTCCTCTGCAGATATAAAAACATCACTAAGCTCCTTACTCCTCAAGTCAGTCCGGTCATCTCTGTTCCATCCATTTATCTGTGTGAAAGTCAGTCCTGTTGCAAAATGCAGATAGAAAGTCCATTCATGTTAATAAGCACTAAAAACCAAGTGATACAGCCAAATTTTCATATTTCAACCATCAGCATGATTAGCATGAAAGGTGTTTGCAGGACTATCAATACTTTGATTTGTAGGAGATTATCTTCATTGAAAGAATGTTCGCTAAAAATGTTTTCTGGCTCTAAATTACTGGAATGCAGTACATACTGTGTGGAAATCCTAAGACGGTGACCAACATGAGAAGGAGTATAAGCACTTCCATTTTATCTGTTGAGGGGGAAAAAAACGGTGTATTATGAAGAGAATCATGATGAGCATTCTCAATATATGTTGTGCTTTAAATAAATTCTGGTAACATTTACACACTTGTTAAATCTATAAATGGTAAAAAATGGACTGGCAATTATACAGCGCTTTTCTACTCAATTTGAGCCCTTAAAGTGCTTTCTTACTACAATCCTTATTCACCCATTCATACAAATGCTTTGTTCTATGCCTAAGCACTTTTTTTGACCTAATGTTCACGCACTCACACTCCAACCTGCATGACCCACTCTACCTCCTGAGCAACAGATATTTAACGCATCCCATTCTTAATCCATAGGGTTTATGGATGTTGGCCCACAATTTGCAGCCCCCCCCCCACTAACATCTTCAACTCTTCCGGGAAGGCTTTCCACAAGGTTTAGGAGTGTGTTTATGGGAATTTTTGACCATTTTTCCAGAAGCACATTTGTGAGGTCAGACACCAAGGCCTGGCTCACAGTCTTCACCCTAATTCATCCCAAAGGTGTTCTATCGGGTTGAGGTCTGGACTCTGTGCGGGCCGGTCAAGTTCTTCCACACCAAATTTGGACCTTTTTGGACCTTGTTTTGTGCACTGGTGTGCAGTCATGTTGGAACAGGAAGGGGCCATCCTCAAAATGTTCCCACAAAGTTGGTAGCATGAAATTGTCCAAAATTTCTTGGTATGCTGAGTTTTTTTTCATGGGAAATAAGGGTCCAACTCCAGAAAAACAACCCTGCATCATAACCCCCCCCCCATTTACACTTGCCACGATGATGTGATACAAGTATCTTTCTACTGACAGACTCATCCATCGTATTACCAGACGGAGAAGCATGATTCGTCGCTCCAGAGAACACGTCTTCACTGCTCTAGAGTCCAGTGGCAGTGTGCTTTACACCACTGCATTGGACACTTTGCATTACGCTTGGTGATGTAAGGCTTGGATGCAGCTGCTGAGCCATGGAATCCCATTCCATGAAGCTCTCTATGCACTATTTTCATTCAGTGATTGTGATATGTGAGTGAACACTGGAAATATAGTGTAGATAGATTTTCTTTAATTTTAGACCAGCAGTTTTTAAATATGACACACTTACATGAACAGATTCTATCCTAGAAAGCTATGAATGGCACCTGTATACAATACAAAACTATAAATAGCCGTGCACACGTGTGCTTTCAGTTCTGCTTGGATTTTTGTTTGATTGGCATTCACTTTTTTCATAACAGGTCTAACCTCTTTGTGGCCATACTGACCTCAGAAACATGTAAAATGACTACATAAAATAATTCACATATCTTCATTTTTACAGGAGTTTTTGGTGAATAAACTGAATACAGTTTCAATAACAATGGTTTATGGCCATCATTTCTGTATTTTGTTAGCTTCACATCTGTGGGGTCTTCAATCCTGCTTTGCATATTTTAAATAAGTCCAAAAGAAAAAGAAAAATATATATGAAAAACGGTTAGTTGAAATTACTCTTACACATGAATGTTAAACCCCAAATGATAAAGGGATAATAATATGAATGTCAGTAAAACAATAAAGGTTAAGAACAGCGTAAACATGCAAATTACATCAATTGATTTATGAGATCTGCTTACCTGCTGAGTTCCCTTATTGTCGGTGTTTCCAGTTGACCCTCGTGTGTCTCTCTCTGTACCATCAGAGGACTTAAAAGCTACTGAACTGAATACCCCAGAAGAAAAAGTGCAACCTTTGAACCACACACCATCCCAACGTAGTTGACTTTAATGATCCGTTTCAGTGACCCTCTCTGTATAGAGAGGTTTCACACATAAGCTCTGGGTAAGCCATGGGTAATAACTCCTAAAATACCTTTATCTGGAAGAGAATTCTCACACTTACTCTCAACGTCAGAGGAATCTGAAGAATCAATAGGGGGAAAAGGGGCAACTTTAGGAAGAGGGGTCAGAGGTGACTAAAATCTGCTAGGCATCTGCCTCTAAGAGGTTATATGATGGTGCAAAGTAGAATCTGCTCGGCCTTTGACCTATATACTAATATTCTGAAGTACTTCAGGAATGCAAAAAACAGTGACAACATTGTGTGGCTTTAGATTTTATTATGGTGAGCATTTGGATACGCTATTCTTTCCATCAGCATCAAGTTACCGTCTGTGCAAAAGTCTTGAGCCACTCCTTATTTCTTTATGTTTTGTTTCCAAGGAGTCAGACTTTCTCGTAAGTTAATAAAGTGATCTTGGGGAATAGTTTTCCAGGCTTTCTGAAGGTCTTTCAAAGTTTTTCTTTGCACACTGGCTGCTTTTTCAAAAATCTTCAGTCCAGTCCTTGTACCTGACCATTTTTGTTTGTTAAACCACTTAACACTGACCTATGAATCACTGAAGCCTAAAAACATCACCTAACTCGAGGGATGAACCAGTGTTGTGTGCACACATAACAGACAACTTAGCAAACAACCAATTTTAAATAGTATCTTTAGACACTGTTACCAGCAGCCTGTGACAAAAACACAAAAACACCAAAGATAACACAGTTTGACAGACAAAAAAATACAGTAATTTTGCACCAACAAGGTGATTCAGTAAGAGCTATTAGTCAGACTCTTAGCATATCTCAGCATGGTGTGAAAAATTTGAGGAACTGGACAAGTGGAGGACAAAAGAAGCCGGAGCACCTGGAAAGAACCCACGTGAACACGGGGAGAACATGCAAACTCCACACAGAAAGATTCAAACCCAGGCCCTTCTTGCTGTGAATCAACAGTGCTAACCACCACGCTGCCCCACTTTTCTTCCAAGAAAAATATTATAAAAATGAGAGGTGAATCAAGACTTTTGCACACTACTATACATTTTTGAACAAGCATGACTGAGGTTTATCTTACAAAATTCTAATAAATGAATGTCTGCTCTGGTTTAATTTTAAACCTAAAATGTAAACAAAACCTACCAAGATGTCCTATTATATTTGCTGTATTTGCATGATAATTTTTTTTTATTTGCCTTAAAAACAAGCTTGGCTAACCAAGAAAATAAATCAATTCATGACTCATGCCCCAGCATCGCAGTACAGATAATGAATCGCTGAGGTACGCATCATGAGTTCTGATAAGGGCAGCAACTCATTATTTTCACAATAAATTAATCTGTCATTTAGCCGGAAACAACTGCAATCTATTAAATGTCAAAATAGTGAAAATCTCACTTTCTAAGACCACAGATCATGCAGCTTGCGTGTTTATTTGTCCAAGTAACAATCCCCTTTTTATTAATCAGGTTTGACAGGTGATTGTATACATGCAGTTTTTTGTGTCCTGTGATCATTTAAATTAATGGACATTTAGAAAAAGTTCAGCTCAGCACAGGGGGCAAACACACATACACACATGTTAAATAAAAATGGTTAAATAAACAATTTATGCCTATGTTATTTATTTAGATGAACAAAATTGTGTTTCGCTACTAGACTCTTTTTAAGCTCACCTGTACCAAAGCACAGTATGCTGCAAAAGAGCCTGAAAATCACGGCCAATTTTCAATGCTGTAAATATTTTGGACAGAATTTTCATGCTGTAAAAAAACACATCTTAAAAGTAATGAAAACTGCACTTCAAATGTCAGAGAGATGGTTCCTTTCCCCTCCGATGTTAAGATATTTATTTATATAGATTTGCATCTTTGCAACATACAATCGCAGTATGTGTTTTTGCTACATGGTGACTCATTTGAGCTCATTTGCTGATCATTGCTTTCAGTTTTCCGTTGTCTTATTATGCGTGGGAATGTGTATATTTATGTTTATCCTTTAAAAGAAACACAGATACACAAATGGTTATGGAAATACACAAAGGCACAGCTGATAAACAATGTTTTTCAGTCTATTTTTTCCAAGATTATTGGACCAGACTGCATGGCAAGAGAGAATAAATGATGGAAGCTTTCCACTCTTTCATTTCTATTTTTATAAAAAAAAGGTTATCCGGAACCTGATGTTTGAGAACAATAACAGAATGTGAGAAAAAGCTCTCACTGAGTTATCTGGATAAGTTGTCTGAATAGAAGCCAGAAACACTTTAAATGTGGACTGTACACTACCTTAACGTTCACTACCTTAACCCTGTAAATCCTGAACTGTGAGATAATTCTTATTTTTTTTTAAATGGAGTGTTTATTGATCCTTTATATAAGTAAAAAAAAAAAGAAATATTAATTTGCATATACGAGTTTTTATTTGTATCATATTTGCTACAATACCTTAAATTGTGCTTAAAAATTGCTCAAATTGATGATGTAGAAGTCTCAAAAACTCACAAAAACTCATGTATCAAATATGATACACTCGGCGTTAAAGGGCTGATATAGTTGACTTAGTGAAACTGGCTTTTCGTGCACACAAACACACTTTCAAAGAGCTGACCTCTAGTATACAAAACCTGACCTATGAAAACAGAATAATCTCATAGCAGTTGCATTGCAAGACCACAAAGTGGCAGCACATTCACACAGAACTGCCTGAGTTGCCTCCAAAGACTCTTGTATTGCATAATATTGCATAGGGAAACAGTGGGCTTTAATGTTTTGCATAGGCCTAGATCAGTTCTGTTCTTCTGGACCATGAAAAGAAAACAATATAGACTATTATACACATGACTAATATCACAAGAAGAGAGGAGTCTCTGCAGCTGCTTGAACAGTGGCAGCTATTTTCCTGTCAAAGGTGACGTAATGTATAGGCGAGTAGGTGTGAAAAGCAGCAATAATGGAAAAAACAGAGAGGTGGAGGTGGTATCTTGTGTAGGCTAAAATAAGTCACTGTACAGTATGTGGGCCTTCTGCATGCGCGCATCTAAGCGAACAGATATTTCATACAGAATGTTGCCCCTCCTCCCTCATCGACCCATTTCAATGCCTTTTTGTTGTTGTCTGTCTATCCCATCAACAGCTTCAAAAATCCCTTTCACAGACAAAGCTCATGATATGCTCCACAATCTGTCTGTCTGGACTTTTGCCTTCTAGCCAAATCACTTTTACAGTTGAGTGATTGTTCCCCCAGTGTATCCCCGAAGCTGCGCAGCAGCCTCACCAGTTACCCTTACCCTTGCAGTATGCTCTAAATCCCAAGGACCCAAAATGAAAAACAACACTTCAGATAGTATATTGTTTTATAATTTTTTAACAACAGTTTATACTTTTTTTTCAACCCTGGCATATGTATTAATATCTATAAGGTTTCAAATGATCACAAGCTTGGACTTGGTTATGATACTTTTTTCTTTTTCAAATTTGGCCTCAGTGGGAAAGAAGAAACTCCAAGACAGGTATGTGTAATGTATTTGTCTCCGAACAGCTGAGGTCAGGGTAAGTAAGTGGCTTCACAGTCCAGTGTGGAATTTTGGTCTGAATGAGTGCATGTGTGTCACAGATTTGACTGAATTAATATTACAAAAAGCACATAACGACATATGATTTTAATTATATCTGAGCGCAGAGGCACATTAGACCGTTTGTCTGATGCAGGTTGACAACTGGACAGATAACAGACGACAACACTGACACGATTTTTGCCGCAGTTCTTTCTCGTGGCGTGCACAATCAAATTTACAGTAAAAAAGACCAAACATCAATATTCTTCAACCTGAGGGCATGAACCAAAGGGAAAAGCTGACACACGGAGAGAAAAATGAAGTTAAATCAGACAGTGAGAGATCGGCAGTAGAAGGAAAAAGCTTGAGTGACAACAAATACGTGTTAAAAATAAACCCTCTCCCCTCAAATTATCCCATCTGCTTGGAGCCTGTCTGCTGGCAGTAACACCAGTGGTAGGGGGGTTAACAGGGGCAAAGGTCACAGACTGTGATCGAATTTGTCGAATAAAAGCATCAGACCCATATTAGTGCAGTGTGGATGACACTCTGGAGAGCACACAACTGATGTTCGGCCTTGTGTTACAAGGACAGGCCACATCACTCACGTTTACATGTTCAGCCTCTAAACTTTGCTTGTGGCTAGGACCTTTAAATATATGAATGTATCGATTCAACTACAGTTATTATATATATACACCTCTATAATCGTTTATTAAAAATAGGATAAGTCAGAGATATATTCTTCCATCACACATTTGTTTGTGGGCTGCTATTTGGAAACCTTGAATACTAGCATAGTCAGTAGCACAGTTAGCATAGGTGCAGACATCTTGTTTGTTTTGCAGCCAGAAGTGACTATATTTGGACAATAGGGTGGTAGTGCTAAGCTAACAATAACTAGCTTGGCTGGCAATATGCAGCACACAGCCACAGATATCTGCTAATTATTGTTAATATGTAAAAGAGGTAATAGGCCAACCAGAATTTAATTTACAAAAAACTTCAGGGCAGATTTCTTGGATGCTCTAATAGTGCACATAACTGCTAGAACAGCCATAATTAGCTGCTAGTGGTAGCCACCTAAAATCTGAAATAACCAAACGTGTAATCAACTGTTACAAGGTTTTTTTTGTGTGCAATTTTTGGCAATATCACAAATATAAAAAAATAAATGAATAAAACTAAATCAGCACCTCAAGGGGGTCCAGGCCCATCCAAAAAAAAGGTCACTGTGCTCCCTCAAATTGAGTCATCCAGTTTGGTAATGTCAAAGTTAAACACTCACATTGCTGGTAAGTTATTGAAGCTCATGTTAATTATTTGCCCAATAGTAGCTCGGTGCAGCTGCAGGAGGATGTGAACTCTGGAGCGCATTGGCCTCTCCGAGACAGACTCTGGGAAATAGCTCTCATATATCTCTTTGGAACTAAAACGAGCTCACCAGCTTGTGAGGCTAGCTTTAAAAAACTGATCATACTTGAAAACTGCAAAACAAATGGAAATGTGTTGAGGAGACTCTGCATATATGAGACATATTTTTACACTTTTATAACTTTGTGCTGCCTTCTACGAGCATACTGCGCGTGCATAATTGTAATTATGCATCCCCGTTCATGATGTGGTTTAAAGTAGTTTAATTATCCTTAAATTTGCTTTGTAGCCAGTAAAAGTGGCCCAGTGTATAGGTTATTATGTAGAATTATAGGATTGCCTCTTGAAGTATGAGAATATTTTGAAGGTTGTGCCTTTTGCGTGCATTTGCTATTCATAATGCTATTGATGTCAGTATTTCTTTTATCAGGTATATGAACATACGGTAAACATCAGCAATTACTGACTAGTCCAGTTTAGTAATGTGGCAGCAAGGTGACCAGAATTTTTTGAGGTGACTGAACATTCAGATTTTCTTGTATTCAGCACAACAAAAAGCACTAACAAGAAAAGGGGAATATAAGTACAATCACGAGTTTACATGAGCATGAAAACAGGAAGTGCACAGATTGTGCTTTAGTCATCTTTTTGCATATTTTTCTAAGAATATCTAAACATTTTTTCCTTCCTTCTCACCATAAAGGGTAGAAGTAATCACGAGTACCCCACAACACTGTTTTCTTAACCCTGCCTGGAATAGCTTCACCAAATTGAACGCGTGTTTTTGTTTTAGTCGGGAGTTATTGTGTGATCAGCGTGGCCAAAACCTTTGGAGAAATGAGGATAAAGAGTGGAAGCGATTTAGAAAAGAAAAAGTAAAACTGGAATTTGAAGTAGAAAAACGGGTTGAAAAAGCACTTTGGCTCTCTCCTTACACTTTAATTTGAAATTTAAGTAAGAAGGCCTTTGAAGTGAAAGCCTCAGATTGGCATAAAATGTATTTTTTGGTGTTAATGAAGCTTATCTAACCTGTGGGTCAGTCAGTTCATCATAAACATCACATCAGCGGTCAGGGCAGACTGATCAAAGCACAGCTAGGTCAAAAATGACAAGGGCACTGCTAACTCAAAGAAAGGCATCAACGTGGGTTCATGCTGTTTGAATCTGTAACTCGTTAACTCATGCGAAAAAGAGGGAACAGTAATTTCATACTAGTATTTAATTTCTTTAGAAACTTACACATCTATCCTTGAAGCTGTTTTATATTCCCACTTCTTTGTTGAAGACTCGTCTCTCTAACAGACTCTTTTTGAAGAGCACAACTCAGGACGCCTATTGATTGCTCACACACAGACTCACATGGACAGGCCTTTACAAACACCCTTGAAATTGATGTTTCCCATGGAGAAAACAACTGATCCATTAGTTTTTTTTTTCTTTATAGAAAAGTAGAGTGTAAAAGCAACAATCTGAAGAAGCTTTGACATTTTGCTGCCACATGTTGCACCATGAAACAAGCGCAATGCTGAAGCACTGTAGCAGAGCAGGTGCTTTTGTCCTTTAAATTACTCCTTTGTTCCTCAAGAGTGACTCGTGTTGCTGTACCCCCTTTTGATAGCTGCTCATTGACGCTATCAGCCAAGAAAAGCTCACCATATGCTGCACGATACACGTGTCAGTTCATGCATATGTATAATCTGCTCTGTGCAGTTAAAATGTATATGTTTTGGTTTTTATCCAGGACAGCACGGATTGATTCTGTGTCTGCACAGGCAACAGGTGTCAAATATGTGGGTGGAAAAAAAATGCACAGAGCGTATAGGAGTTGTATTGTTAAAGCAGGACACAGAGACTGATGGATCTGTAGCATTCTGCAGAGTGATGTGGGTCATCAGGCCTAGTTAACAATTCTCCAATGCTGTTAGGCAAGCTGTAGCATTGCAAAACAAGTTTTTGACCTTGAAGCACAAGATCAGGGTTTGATTTTTTTTTCTATTTACATTCTTGTGGTTTCCTCTTTAAGTAGAACGTGAAAAATGCTACATCCTGTGATCTATAACATACTAGAGCCTTTGATTTTTTTTCTCCCCAACGAGAAAAAACAAAGTTTAGTCAATAGCTGGTCAACATAGTGGAGCCTTTTGCCATTAAAGAGCCAGATATTACCCTATCACCAAACTTAACCAAACCAAAAGAAAATAAACACTGGATTTGGACTGGACAAGACTAGACAAACACGCCTCAAAATAACTGCTAAACACGTCTACCACATTTGTTATGTTTAACGGGCACATATGTAGACAGAAAAAAGTAGTGCAGTTAACTTTTTGGACCACAGGATTCAGTTCAGCCTACATTGTGTGTCTTTGTGTGAACGGGCTTGTGTGTGTGTGTGTGTGCTGCACATGGTGAGGGGCCCCTGTTATTATGTCCTGCTGCTTTTCAATGGAACAGCTGTGCGAGCCTCCAGCCGCCTCCAAACAAGGCACAGACTGCCTGGCAACTGTCCTCTCATTGGCCAACTTTCCACCTCCTCCGACCAATTGTGCGAGCCACATGTCGCGGAAGCGCATGGGAGAAAAAACACAACAGAGAGAAAGAGAGAACAGAAAGGATTGTGAGAAAGTTTGCTGTGAAAAACACAAGAGGGGTTGGAGAGATTTCAGCTCGTCTTTCCAACAGAGAGTGAAAAGATTGAGAAAGCAGACTGACAGCACATACTAATCATACTTTAGTATCAAGGGAGCACTTTTTAAAGCTTTAACCTCTTTCACACAGATTTTCATGGAAATCTTTTAATGTTTCTCAAATCCTGTATTTGATACTAAATTCCAGTGTCCTACTCGATTAGCTGTGACATTCTTAAAAAAGCTACAGTGGAAAAACCATGAAAGGAAATAAATCCTTCACATTTATCATACAGCAAATGCAATTGGTGCAAACATCCATCAACCAACCAACAGAAATTATAAAGGCCTGAATGAATGAAGTACCAAAAAAGCAACTACATATATGCATTTTATGGGATCCTTCAACAAAAGAATTGCCTGTATTGAGTTGCAACAAGGAAGCCGTGACGTTTCTTTATTGATGCTATTGGCTTTGTGTTTGGCAGGCTGAGACATGCCACTGCAAACTGAGAGTTTCCAGGGCTTCAAGTGGACTTACTGGTGGATTCGCGTCAACATCTCTTGAGGATAATGGCTGTTTGTTTTACAGTAGCTGTGACGCATGTGGTTGCTAGATGTGAGGTCGACAGAAGAGATGAAAATGTTTAGAAAGGGGCGATAAACAAGAATGTGGCTGCAAGCACAATTTACCCGAAACTGCTTTTCTCTGTATGCGATCTTATACATGTACATCCTCTGAGGGCGTGGAGTGTATAGCATGCATTTGTTTTTGTTTGTACGTGTGTGAGCTGATAAGTGGGTGGACTCATGCTCACATACACCACATCCTGTAATTACTAATCAAAGTGGCCTGCAGATTTCTGAGAGAACACCTGACATAATGCACAGCTCTTCTTTCCTCTGGAAGTTACACTTCTTCTGAAATCTCAACTGCAGTTTTCTTCAGAAAACAAAACAAACAAAAAAAGACCCGTGAAGAGGTGCAGGAACAACACAGGCGAGGTGGCTTGTGTGATGTGGTAAAGAATGAGGCTATAAACTGCGTAGGTCTGCTTACTTAAAAAAAAAAAAAACATGTGCAAATAATCTTCTAATTACACACAGACACTCTGGCAGACACACACATAAACCTATCTCACACACATGCACATAAGCACTGTCTGTGCAGCCGTTTGTCAGTATGAAATGTACAAAAACACGATATGCTGACATGGCATAGTGGTGGGTGTTTCTGAGTCAGTGGCTTTGACAGCCACCAGCAGCACCATAATGATGATGATGATGATGCAGCTGACACAGTTCACAGTACATGGATATCTGCCACAGAGATTATGTTAGTGACCTAAATCTGCTGCTCAAACAGAATATTTGCAATGCCATTTTATGCTGTAACTTTTAATTGCACTTAATCAACTGGCTGATTAACAATAATTTTGAATATTGATTTAGCAAAGTGCCAGTAGGTGAAGTTTGATGAATACTGTGCATGTTTATGGCAACTCAACTATCTTGGGCCTCTTTTCTTAAGGTTACATGACAGCAACTTCTGGCGATATCATGCCCTCACATCTTTTGTGCTCTGCCACAGCAAACATGTCCTGACACACAACAAAGAGATGACAGTTTTATTAAGCAGGTAAGCTACTTTCATGTTCAAGCAAACCAGTATTCCAAATTCCACCCCCACTTGTCAGCGTATGATTGAAAGACTAATAGAAACCTCAGGCCTTTTTTAAGGATTAATTGTTGTTTAATTTTACAAAATGTTAATGACAATCTTAAATTACAACCAGTGGTTAAAATGAGATTTGGTGCAGTGCAGCATGGGGAAGAGAAAAATTTAGAACTAAGTCACATGATAATGTGATGTCTGCTACCCTGATATAACACAACATTGACCATGAACATCACAGCCTGCTCTGCAAAGTTCAACAAATAAATGAAAGTACCTGCTGCTGAAACAAAACAACAAACGAAAAATGCGGTTGCAACCGCAACTTTATATGCATCTGCAGCATGAACACATCACATGGATGAAAAGAAAAAGGGATATGTGGAGGGTGTAAGTGGGCCTTGGGATGTGGACTTAACGTCTTGTTACTGAGCAAGTCACTGGAGTCAACGCCAGGCTACAGTACATGAAAAATTAACCCATTCAACAGTAATATGCATTAACCTGCCAGATTTAATTGCTTAATTGAAGGTGCCAGATACAGTTAAGCATCGTTCCAACCCATCCCAACTGCCCAACCTCTGATTACAACAAAAACAAGTTAGCAACATGTCTATGCGTCTGCGTTTCAATAAGGACTCACTCCAACATGACCTGGTTTGCTTTGAAATGGCAGTTACTGTAGCCTGAGGCTCTAACAGATGCTGAAGAGGAAGACAGCATGCCCTGGCAAACTGCCATTATTATTTTTTTTTTCAAAAAGAAATACTGCTGTTAACCAGATATTGCTACCTGTATGTCAAGTATTGCTGTTCCTGCTTTAAATTCCTTTCTGTCAGGGCTAATGTTTTTATGTTTTGATGATATTTCTGCATTCTGTCCCCTGGCCACAATGTCTCCTCAGAAAAACACAACAAATTCTAGAAATCCCTAAATGAAAACAATGTTTTGGAATATACATTAGCATGAACATGAGTAACGTGATATACACGAACACTTTCACAGGAGTTCCAAAGCACATAGCTCACGGCGAGCTCACTAGTTTTTTTGTTTTTTTTAATATTTCTGGCTGAGGTTTCACATGTACAAGAGATTCTCCATCAGCAAAATTGACTACAATGACAAACCTGAAAAAGTTTTTATGAGTGAAGCTCAGCAAAGACAGCGCAAGTCACATAAACAACTGTAATCTGATAACTGAGTGATGAATACCGGCTGCCGAGCTCTTATTTTATGTGCTTTGCACTGAACTTAATGTTAAAGCTTGAAGTGAATGAAACCCTGTAGGGATTGTACTATGCTTAACATAGAGGTGCAAGAGCAGTTCATTTGTAGTTGGGATAATTTGGAGGATATAAATTGGCTTTTTTTAGACTGCATGTGTGGTCTGGAATTTCAGGGTCATCCATGGGGCATAAACTCACAACAGCACTGAGTGGATAACAATATGTGAAATCCTGAGAAGTTTACCCAAATGGCCCAATCGCAGTTCAAATCGGTAATGACCCCCAGCTCTTTCTGAGACTGCATGTGTGAGAAAACAGCCTCAATCTGCTCCCACTGTGTTGTCCAGACAATCTCAGCCTAATCCTCGGAGTCCAGTCCAGGATTACAGTGTCTGCTCCACCCACCATCCCTGCATTATAAAAATTAGACAGGATTATTTGAACTATAAAAAAATAACACAGACTCCATGCATTAAACATGTGAAAAAACTCACTACACATCTTACAGTTTTACTGGAAGCGGTGATTACACCTGTCATTTCCCCAGATTAGTGGCCGGTGGGGGTAGATTTGGTAAGATCAGCTCCACACAACATAAACAAAGCATTAAGGCTGATTTCCCCTTATATGGTCTGAGTGGGAACAGCACTGACATTTTACAATGCAGATTTGTTTTGTTTGGTGCTTGGAAACATGTTGCCATAGTGACTGTGATACATATTTCTTGGTGTATGTGTTATGCCAGCTTGTGAATTCAAGCTCTAGCAGATGGTTTCGATCCAGTGTCACAGGAGGTGTGTGTGCTTTTTGAATGGCTGAGAACAAGTATGTGAATAAGGAAGAAAACACATTTGCACCTGAAGACAATACCCTGCGGGTGAATGTTTTTCTGAGCATTTTCCTGTGAGTGTGTGATGTGGGGGGAGAGGGTGTGGGGGAGCATCACTGTGTCTTAATAGTTCTGAATGAGCCGATAATATAACAGATGGTTTAGTGACTGTTTTGAAGCACTGGCATCTCCAGCAGGACTCTCATTGGATGCGGGACGTCTCCACTGCTCTTATTTTTCTTCTCGCAGCCCAGCAAAAAATGTGCTGATCCACTGATGTGGTTTCTGTTCTAATGCACCCCTGCTTTTGCCAGCTTTATTTCCCATTTCCATGCCGATAGGAATGCTTCAAGTGTTTGTGCAAACTTTTTTAAAAAGTGCTGCTGCTCAAGACACTGTCCAATAGAAAATGTCCTGTAACATAAATTAAATGCCCGCATAAAGTGTCATGACCTAAAAGCTGAGTCTGTTGTCATACAGTAGGTGACTTGGACTTGAATAAGCCGAAGAACTTTGTTTAAAGGCTGAAAACATAGACTGTACATAAAAGATGGGCATAGCCACTGCAATGTCACTCATTGCTTTTTGGCCTTTTTGACCCTTCAGCTTAGCTAGCTTTAGACCCATTTTCCTTTCTTTTTTTTTTTTTTTGTTGGAACCTGAAGTGAACAGCAAACTTGGTAGCAAGCTGCATTCATATGCACCTCACATTTTCATCCATGATACCCGCTGAGTAACATGCTACTGAAATGTGAGGATTTCACTCACCAAAACTGAAGCACAGACTTCTTGGGTGTTAAAAGAGACACATTTAACCTCACAGAAATCCATAGTATTGTCAATTAATTGCATCATCTACAAGGCACCAGCGCTGCAGTATGCTTTTGTACCTGGCTGTAAATATGTGAATTTCTGTATTAAAGCTGGGCATTTTAAACTAGGTATTTATGGGAATTGAAGCACTTTTGGAGCTATCGTGAAGTGGCCATTCAAGCAACTGAAAGCAAAAAGGAGCACATATACTGCATATTTAATTGACAATAGCTGGTTACAAGATATGACTTGGTGTAATAAAATTACCAAAGCTCACTGAACAAAACATTGTAAAGCTAGAGCAACCATCCTTTTATGAATGGACTTCCTGGTGAACACATTGGACACAGCAGGACCAGCAGACCTAAATGCTTGAAAAGCATTTGTGTAGCTGTTTGAAATGTAAGATTTTTTACTCACAGAAACAACACAAAAGATATTCCAAAAAAAAAAAATTGTTAGTATTTTACCTACTTCCATTTTCCATTTGTTGCCATTCTTTTTTGCCATTATCTCTCAGCACAGTCCTTTGTAGAACTAGATGATGAGTGGTTTGGTGTAAATGTTCCTGACTTAAATGGTGATTTACAGCCCTGGTTAAAGACTCAGTGGTCCAGACAGATTCCCCTGGTTGCTCAGAGATTTTATTTTCCCCCTCAGTCTGCAGGATCATGCAACCCTCTGCACGCAAAAGACATTAAAGGGCAATGTATTTTTCTATAATCTGACAATGAAATGGCTTACTGAAAATAATGAGGAGAATGGATGAATGAAGTGTGGGTGTGTGATGTAAACAGGATAGTTTTCTTGTTCATTTGCACCATGACCGGCCACATTGACCCTAATTCTGGTATTACTGAAAATTAATTTAAAAAATGTGAGGTGGCATATTTGTGTATGTGCAAGTTTAGGAAGCCTGCCTTGTTTACTAGATAGGTTTAGAGCAAATCTCAGCCAATTACTGTCAAAGTTAAAAGTCTGGTGCGCCAAAAGTTGCTGTAATTTGTGAAATTGGCTGTGATCAAGGCTCATACACAAATACTTCTTCAAAGAGGCCAGAGATTTCAAGTGTTGTATTGGACTATTGCAGCAGCCTTAACAAACTCTGCTGGGAACATGTACATTGCTGTCAAAGTCATTTGCCTTAATTTATGTATACACTTAAGTCATTCCTCTCCTCAGTGCAGTGGAGCTTCGTGCTTTGGTATCTGGGTGAATTTTTGTATATTTCATTTGTTTTCTGTTTCAATAATAAGCCCCTTGCAGACTGATGGAATCTGAATGTGTCTGCTTCATGTCTGCATGCACACCCTGGTCACTTACACATAAATGTTGAGATGTTTACACACTAGGACAGCGCTAGTAACACTGAGGTGTCAGTTTCAACATGGCACAAATCTGAATGCATGCCATCATCAACAAATCGGTGTTGTGTGTTTGTGAGCTGCTCGGCTCAATGAAAGAGGTGACTGGTTTGGAAAAAAACCCCATAAGAAATGAACAGGCGTAAACGTTTTCAGTCTCACTTGGACTTGTACTAGAGTCCTTCCACTGACTAATCTTTAAACAGCAGCAGAAATCAGTCCAGTTTTCGATAGTGAGACAGCTGGATGCTCAACAGTGGTAATTTCCATAATTGCTTAATTATTATCACCAACAGTAAGACTGGATCGATCAGGGTCTAGCAGGAGATAACACTGCGCAGCCCACTTCATGCAAGTGAGCTGTCGCACAGCGCTTAAGCTACGGTTTAATAATTATTTGACCTGTTTACTAAAGTCTGTATGAGTACATTCCCACAGCATCAGATTAGGCATGGCAGCTTCTGATTCTTCTTCTGTGAGTACTGTGAGTTGTTAAATGAATGTTGTGGGAATGTTTAATTGAAGCCACGAGGAACATTTATTTAAAAGTAATCTACATCTGAATGATAAAACTGCAGCACTTTAACAGAATAATCGATGAAGCCACCAACAGTATGTGTTCCATGTCTAAGAAGGTCTACAATGTATCTAAAAATGATCACATTTAAACGACTTTCTAACAGCACATGGTTTTAGCTGGGATTACTCATCTTACTGGCATTTGTAACGTGGTCCACCATCAGCTGTGGAAAATGTATGTTTTGAATCAAACAATAAATTATCCAATGGGCAAGCAGCTTTTTGTGTGTGTGTGTGTGTGTGGTGGTGAAGGGGTGGTGGCTTTTTAGCAGAGTCAGGTATAATAATAATAATGGGAAAATACTGACAAAGGGTGGTTGCATGATATTTGCAACAGCAGCAAATAGACCAGTTCACAGCAATGATGTAAACATAATCTATCCAGGTACATAAGGGTTACAGTTCATTCCTTCCTGGAATTACCTACTAAACTGATGAGCTGTTACTCTTTTCTATTATCCTGCATGTTTTTGTTACTAGCTACACAGTCACACTTCTAAGAATGTCAGCAGGCTCTGCTGTCTAAAGAAACTGATATGCAATAGGTCAAAATTTCAGCAACACTTGTATTATTCAGACCAATTGTATTCTTAGACCGATACTTCTCAGCCTGTGGCCTTCATCAGGGTCCCTCTGAAAATCTGAAAGTCAGCCCTTGTGAAGGTCGCTATCTGAAGTGCACTGATCCAGCAAAATCATTTTTATATATTAGCATTATACAGCAGTCATTACTGTGAAATATGCTTGAAGGTAAACTGACACAATAATACAATCATTAGGTACATTAATTATATTTTTCTTACAGGACTTGAAGGACCTGTTGCTAACATCTTGGTGTAGATACCACAGCACACCTTCAGGGGTCGCTCAGCTGGTCAGGGCTGTTTTGGCAGCAAAAGGGGAGCCAACACAATATTTGGCAGGTGTCTATAATGTTATGCTTGTTTTTTGTATAATTGTGTAATACATTCTTTGTCATGTTTCTGAAGAATCAATAATGCTGTCAGAAAATCAACAAAATTAATTTCAAAATGGATTATTTGCTTCATAATTGTGCCATGAAAATGTAACATATATGCTGACAAATTATTAAAACTCACTAATAAAAACTCGAGAACGTGCAAATATAGAGAGGAAGACTGACAAGTGGAAATTTAACTGTTATCTCTTGTTGCTTAGTGATTAATTCACAGAGTGAAAAACTCCTTTAGGGGCTATTTGCATATGCAAAGTGCTCCGATAGGGAAATACAGAATCTCTGGGTCTTTGGGGAGGCGTGTCTTGTGTTTTTGGTTGTGTGAACAGGACTGACATAGATCATGCAACATGGAGCGAGTGCATCAGCAGGTAATCCTGTCTTTCTCAGCTAATGGCTGTGTGTGGTGAGATAGCACGTGCGTGTGTGCGTGCCACAAATTTTCATCTGCATCAAATTTAACTGTGAGTTGGAGTACGTGTTTGCGTATGCACGAGTGTGTGCAGGTCTGTGAAGCAGGTAAAAGTAGCAGAGCCCAGATTACTTTAAAATTTGAAATGTAAACCTATCTATTTATATGTATGTATATATGAATGTAATGCAATTTTAATTCATTCATTTAACACTGCTACTGAGGGACCTCAGTAGCATATGGAACAACCATATTCAGCCACAATAGCCCGGAACTTTTTTTTTGTTCAGTTTGTGAACAAAAACTGAGCCTTGGAGGAGATAAAAGTGCATATGTAACACAGACGGAAATGATGGGCCTAGTCAGATCCCGTGCAACATATTTATTTTCCAGACACTGTGGAAAACAGAAAGAGTTTTACTTTCAGAGCGCACTCGGTGTACATACTGCCATTACAGCTGACTAGCCGTCTTCTTCTGGCTTCTTATACATAACACATTACAGTAATGCTGTGAAACACAAACCATATTGATTCTGACAGTTTCTCTGATCACCACAACGGTGTGTCGGTATCCAGTTTTACACACAACTTTATACATTCACAAAATAATAATATTGACCTTACAAGCAGATTCTTTTAAGAACTCAAAACAGTGTTATATTGAATCTACCCTTCTTATAATAAACTCCAGGCATGTTACATTTTAGCAGAACACAGACAATAATACAAATCCTTGCTTTAACACACATAACATGCATATAGAGCCCACAGACTCCTATCACGACTCACTAACTGGGTCTGCACTAACACACAGTCACCACTTGGTGCTTTTAGCGTAGCTTTCCACTTAGCTCTGATATCATCTAATTACCCTGACACACTCACTCTATCCAACATACACTTCTCCAGCCACTCATGCTTCTGTGTTGGACATCTGCATCATTTGGCAGTTAACTCTTATCACTTTAACATTTACGAACAATAAACATTCACTTGATTAATCGCCGCGGTCGCCACGGATGTGCGGCCGCCATTTTACAATCACAGCGTGGCGATTCGATCTAGTAATACACAAAACTATCAAATATACTCTTTAGCTTGATCTCTTTTACACTGCTGCGTATTTACGATCTAGTGCTACTGCCGTCTGTCATTTAAGTGTTGCCCACAACCAGCTTACCTGTGGAAAACAGAAAGAGTTTTACTTTCAGAGCGCACTCGGTGTACATACTGCCATTACAGCTGACTAGCCGTCTTCTTCTGGCCGTCAGCTGCCAATGCCTTAGGCACCAAGCACCCCCTGCTGGCGGAACTACATAGCAACTCCAAAACACACATGTAGACAATTCGACAGTAACAAACAGAACAGTATGTGTACCAAGCATAAGTGTCCTTCTTATAATGTGAAAATTAAATGGGGGGGCATCCATTTCTCTGCCTCCAAGGTGCCACACTCTCCCCCACAAAATTAAATGTCTCCTGACATTTCTGTTCAAGTCACACAGTCAATAGTGTATCTAGCACAGTGCAACAGACCAGGGTCTCCAAAAGGCCCTTGTATTAATAACCTGAGTCTTAATTACTTTACAGTCTCTTTGAACCAAAGTCGGCTTACCTAAAGTGTCATAACTCAGAATCATTGGCTGCTGTCTTGACCGTTGAGGTCGCTGTCTCACAGTATCAGTCTCACCTCTTACTCCAGCTGGAACATCTGTCTCTGACTCACCACTCCCCAACCTGTCCAGGTCAGGTTCCGGGACTCCAATCTGCATGGATACATCCCTGTCACTCTGCGGTGGCAACTCCTCTGCTTCGTGACAACTTTGTTGAGGGACTCCGACCTGCAGGGCTACATCCTTGTCACTCTGCGGTGGCAACTCCGCTGCTTCCTGACGACTTTGTTGAAGCTGGAAGGGTTCCACCAAGGGGTTGAGTGGAGCATGCCTCTGTGCTCTCCCTGGAACGGGTCTGACGGTACCCCTGATAGGTACCACTGTAGTCGTCATCTGAAGTGTCGCTGTCCTCTGGCCACTGCTGTGGTCCCTGTGCTGGTCGTGACCTTCTCTGTGTGACATTCTGAGAGTCTCTCTGCAGATGAACAGTCTTCGCTGGCGTTGTTTCAAGGGGAAGGAAGTCACAGGGGAGCAGGAGGTTCCTGTGCACTACCTTATCCCTCCCTTTACCATTTTCAAGACTGATCTGGTACACAGGATTGTCATCAGCTTTCCTCTCCTTCACTTTATAGACCTGGTTCTCCCAGTAGGACTGGATCTTCCCAGGGCCACCCCTAGGAGTGAGGTTCCGGAGGAGCACTCTATCACCGGGTTGAAGATCGCTCCCATGAACTTTCTTGTCATAATAGGCTTTTCCTCGAGCTGCCTCCTTGTTAGCAGTCCTAGCAGCAATTGCATATGCCTCCTTCATTCTCTTCTTCCAGCAGTCCACATACTCATCATAATCTACATGAGCTTCATCCTTCTTTAGATTAAACAGCAGATCAATGGGCAAGCGTGGTGAACGTCCGAAGATCAGGTGATAGGGTGCGTAGCCTGTTGCCTCGCTCTTCGTACAATTGTACGCATGAACAACTTTAGCCAGCGACTCTTTCCAATCATCTTTTTCCTTGTCCTCCAGAGTACGTAGCATGGACAATAGGGTTCGGTTGAATCTTTCCACTTGACCATTACCCTGTGGATGGTAGGGTGTTGTATGTGAGCCCTGGATGCCAGACAGTTCTTTTAACCTTGCCATCAGCTTGTTGTCAAACTCTTTGCCCAAGTCGTGATGCAATTTGGTTGGGAAACCAAACCTGAGTGCGAAGTCGTTGAAGAGCTTGTCG
>JAMQGT020002721.1:0-64850 GCA_024447675.2 Pterophyllum scalare | reverse complement strand
TTATGTCTAACCTATTCGTTCAGTTACGTATTGTTGCAGTCACTCTCACTCTTTGATGTTAGATAACTGCACCTTCTCCCCGACACGATAGTTGTAAAATGTTTTGGAAACTTGTATTGATCCCTGTCTATATATTTCTCTCCATTAATATATTAGTAGCTTGTCCAGTGCCTTCACACACTCATGTGCAGACACACACACACACACACACGCAGACAAACAAGGCAGTGTCTAGGTAAGCATGGAAGTGCACCTTCCATTTATTTTTGGATCTTTCTTACAATTTCATTCGCTCTTCCATCTACTGCTGAACTCGATCACATGATTTATTTCATGTGATCGAGTAACCCTGTCTCTAACTCATCAGGGAATCCTCACAGGAAACCGTACCCCCTCCTCCTCTTTCCGCTGATCGATTTATTGATCAGTAACAGTCTTCTATACTCTCACTTCGTACTTTCATCCAAACTATGCAAATCTGTTGTGCATCTGTTTCGTTTCTTCAGTTCTTACCAAAGCAGTATGCAGCCAATATATTGCCAGCAGTTTAGAAAAGCTATATTTAGAATTCAATGTATTATTTACACTGAACTGCTATACTAAATGATTACACAAGTGAACGCTATTGATTCCCCTTCTCTAGTGGCCACAATGGCACGTATTTACATTGAATTCATGCGACCATATTCTCCAGTTTTGATGCATTTTTTTTTGTTTGCTTCTCTGAAACTCAGCTCAGGAATCTCATTCGGTATGTTCCATTGCATTATGCTTGTTTCCCTTTGTTCTCATACCCCTCTTCCAGTCTAGCTTCTTTTCCATAAGCCATGTGTTGAACCGTACAGCAGAACGCTTTCAGATATTACTCTCCCTGCATGTGCATGCACATTCAAATGAACATTTCTGTTTATTTATTTTCTTTTCGCCTTTTACATTGCTTACATACAAATTCCTAACTCTTACCTGTCTCGTCTGTGTCACTCTTATCTCCTGCTTTCTTTTCCCACTTGGTCCCTCTTCTGCTCTCTCTCAGCTCTGTCCTTTGTTTCCTCCTCTGCTCTTCTGCCTTCCTGTATCCCAAGTGTTGTCAGTGGCTGAGATTGGTCCCCTTTCTTGGTTATTTGTGATTACATATCCCTGTGTGTCTTCCATCTACCAATAAAGCATCTAATATTTGATTCCTGTGTGTCCTACTGCTGGTTGTTCCACTGTCTGTGCAACTCCCTCTGCCTCTCTGCACAGCTGTGTTGATCTCCCCGCAGAGGCTCTGTGCAGACCCCCTCGCTCTCTCTTCATACCACTCAGTCTCTCATTTGTGCTGCATTTTTTTTCACTGCCCCCACCCCACACAAACACACACATTAACATCTAGTTTGATTCCCCCATATCACTTCTTTTTTCTTTTTTTCATTCTTCTTATTCTTTTTGGCCCTTACTCTCTATCTACCTCCTCCCCCTCAATTTACACTGACACTGTACCTCCTTCTGGGCTTCAAAGCATGCCTATGTCTCATTCCCTCATGCCCTCTCCGTCTTCACCTCCAAACACTACGTTCCTTTGCATCAGTGTCATGTGAATTAGTTTCCTCTTCGCTCTGTCTGCAACTTAACTTCAGTGAAATACCCATGCGGCTCAAATAAAAGTACTAATTTTGACTGTTTTTCTTAAAACTTGTGTCCATATCTGCTGTTTCCCACTATTTTATGAAGTGCACCTCTATAGTCCCAATGATAAAGAAGCTCTTGATGTTGCTGGTAATAAGGAGCAGAATCATGGCAGGTGAAGATGATGGTGATGATTTGTCCACACACAGAAAAGGAAACTGCAGCCCAAAGACCGATGCTGTGTGTGTGTGCTATGTGGTCAGTCATTCATCTCCTGCACTGCTGACTTTATGAGATAAATCTTTATGAGACCATTGCTCTCCTCTGGCTCAGGAGCTGAGCTGCAACTCTAATTATATAGCCTGATCTCTGACAACGAATCAACTGAATGTCCAGCATATGTGAGAAATCCTTTGGGGTATACTTGCTTACAACACTTTATGAGATTTCAGTGATGCTTGTACCCACTGCAGCCAATTATTCTCCTAGTCTAATGATTTGTAAATGGTCACTAACAAGCTGCTGCAGTATTTTACTTGACCCGGTTATTTAGTGCATCAATAACATACTGTAGGCACAAAATTCCCCTTTTCTTAATTTCATGCTCTAATGGATGTATGCCTAAAACAAATAGTCTGCTTAGTATAATATATATATATGTGTGTGTGTGTGTGTGTGTGTGTATGTGTGTGTGTGTGTGTGTGTGTGTGTGTGTGTGCGTAAAATGGTGAGGAGAGCTGTGGAAAGAACATTAGAAAACCTGATTTGCATCCATGCTGAGAATCATGCGAAAGGCAGTGCACACATTCCTTGACAGTGAAAAAGACAAATGGAGACGTTTGTGAGGCACCTGAAGGGGAAGGATGTAAATGTTTTATCAGTGTGCTAGGGGGGCTAGTGAATAATTATAGCCAGAGCAGTGATGTCACAGTTGCACATAGCTTTGTGTTAGTCAGCATCCAGCTGAAAGCCTTGTCCTACCTGCGTGCATGTTCATTTCTACCTGTGATTGAATAAATGTTCCTTTTATTTCCCTCTCCACTCACACACATGCAGAATCATTGTTTCCTCTGCCTGTTTATGACCTGATGATCCCGCCCCCCCGATCACTTATTTCTAATTTCATGTAGAAGAGTAAATGAGTTAGTGGAAAGCAGCCTGTATTTGAATAAAATGCATTCCTCTTTAGTTTAATGAAGCAGCATGATTTAGTAATCTGTTGGCCTGTAAAAGCCAGACGTGAACCAATAACTTGGAGGGAGGGGCTTTAAACATTAAAATGTATGGCTTTATTAATAACTGTCACAGCCCAGGCCAAGTCATCAAAGTCCCCCTTTGTCTTGGATGCAAATTTATATTTGTATATTTAGTGCTTCTGTCAGGCAAGAATGTTCCAGTTTGAGCTTCTGACTGGTGACCCTTTTGGCCACCCCTTTGGTTCATTTTTCATTAAATGCAGTAACCTAGCTGGCAGTTCCCTGCTGCCACAGCAGCGCTCTGCTATTCAGGTGTCACTCATTTATCTCTTCTCTTGCTCCGCTTATGTTTATTTAAGTTACCTTTATAACCTTGACCTTCTCACTGCTTTCTTTCTACACATCTGCACACAGTTCCCTATCATCCATCCAGCCAAAAGGCTTGATTCTGCACTTTGGTTTCTTTCCCAGTCCCCAGTTGCATAACCTGCATAACTATCTTATTTTTTCCCGGAATCTCTTTGCCTCCCTGTCGTTGCTCGTGTTCTCTCCCTATTTTTCACTGCCTATCAGAACAGATAAGCATTTTGACACCATGTTTCAGGTAGTGTTCAGCTCCTCTGAATCTGCACTGAGGCACCAGAAAATGGAAACGTCACTGCCCCCACATTTGCCCAGTGATTTGCTGTCATGTGACAAATGGAAATGTCACAGGACTGCCCATGAGAGGGACATGGATAAATCTCTCCTAAATGACTGTGACGGCTGCCATATCCAGGAGGAACACATATGAATTAATGTGGCGTAGACGCTGCCGCTCTGAGCAAGCTGTCGTGCCTCTGTGTGACTGGTGCGTCTACTTGAGAGGTGGATAAAGTGCTTTCTGTTGTCCCTCTTCAGATGTGAACATTAAATTGTCATTCAGCTTTTTGTTTTTGCCCTTTTAGAGCTGCTCACCGAGGCACACGGCTCCTTCCCTGGGTTTCACCAAAGGCACAGCTTATGGGAGTTCATATGTGTTCTTCTTTCTTTTTTGTCTTCACATACTCCTTCTGTTTTTGCACTTGTTGATCTCCAAATTTCAACTGTCTCCAATCTTTATCAGTACATTAGTGTTCATTCATTCCTGTCAAACACGTACACCTCACAGACGGATTCATTATTCATCTTCGCTCCCTACATTCCCACGTCTTCCTGCACTTTTATCTCTTTGTTGTTAAAGTTAGGGTGAAGTCTTTTCATCCCTTTCTTGCAAGTCATCGCTTTTGGGATGTATGCTGCCTGGTCTCTCAAGACCAGAATATTCACAAAAGTATAATTAAAATGCTTTGAAAACGATGCTCACAGAGCATGCCGCATCATTCTGTTTGGGACTGGGAGCAGAAAGCAAGCGTAAGGACTGCTAACCACAACTGGGTTTGATCATCAGTAAAGTACCTTATTAAAAATTGGACTCTCAAAGGATTAGAAACATCATGAAAAAATATTGGCCAGGAGGAAACTCTCAACCTACTCAGACAGCCCAGGAAAACCTGACTCTATTCTAATGCTTCAGAATAAGCACTGACAATAGCACATGTGTGGGTTTTTGGGTTTTTTTTGGGGCTCTTACATCATTTAGAAACATTTTCTTGATTTATTTATTTAATATATGGACTGTAAATTTGTGATTAGGAATGATTACTGAGATTTTGATGTTTTATTTATTTATACATGTTATTTTGCCAGTGACAAGATTCCCCAACACGCCCGGCTGAAATGCAGCCCCAAACTACAGGCAGCATTTTACACTGCTGTGGCTCTCTCCTGACCTCCTCCATACACACTGACTAATGTGTTATCTTTGGCATTTTTTCAAAGATTGGCCTAAAGAAATTGGAACAAATTATGTTTTTTAAAATTTATTTATTTATTTTGCAACAGCCTGCTGGTAACAAAGTCAATCACCAATCATCATTTTTTTGTCGATGTCCTGATACATAAAACCTTAGAATCGAAAGATGGTAAACTTTCTTTTTACCATGACTGTATTCTTTTACTTTATACTTTATGGCAATGCGAGCCTCTTCAGAAATAGTGGTTCTATTAGGAGAGCAGTTATGCCACTGCTTTCCTCTGGGATTAGGAATTCAGCCCAGAGGGAGGGGAAAGAATAATCCAGTGTGAAATAAGCTGCTTACACCCTCAGTGTTAACATCTTATTTTCTGTCTTTAGCTGACTGCGGCTTGAAATGGCAGCAGTGTTTTTTTTAAGCATCCAGTCCTTGTAGTGGAAGACATCTGGACTGTGCACAACAACCTAAAACAGGGCTTTGTTTTTCATTATTCCAGCATATGATGTGAAATAATTATCTTTAGAAAAGACATATTGTAACTTGTTATAAAGTCAGGCACCCACCTGAAATATTCAGAATCTGCTCCTTGATCTAAAGCATAGTGAGGCACAAAGGATTAGGGCACAAAAGATTTTTTTAATCCATCTGCCCCAACCTTATCTTTATCAAATTAGCACTGATGTATGTATTATCCATTACACTCATTTGCAATGGATTTACTGTGACTAAGAGTTGTACTCTCCTGCCAGGGCTCCAGCTCGCTCTGCTCCATAGGTCAGCTGGGGTTCTTATTAAAGCTCTCAACAGAAGCAAAGACTGAAAGCTCATCTCTCTGGGCAGGAGTTATTGGGACCAACCAGAGGGACGCTTCCTGTCAGCATAGCTGTGGGACTTCAGTAGTTCCCTAAATCCTCACACTGGCCAACCATCGGGGAATCTGAAACACTTAAAATTATCAGTCCCTTCCTTTCAACAGTGTTGAAATTTCGAACCATAGGTGGGAATAGTTAACGTCACAACTGTGGGAAAATGTAGAAGCTGCCAAGGTAGGGGAAATTCCTAAATTGACAATTTAGTATCTGTCAAAATTGTGCCTGCACGTTTTAGCCATTTTGAGGGCTAGATTATCCCCTTCTTTCTTTCTTTCTTTCTTTCTTTCTTTCTTTCTTTCTTTCTTTCTTTCTTTCTTTCTTTCTTTTTCTTATAATTTGAAAAGAGTCAGAATTTTTTGCTTTTGCTGGGTACGAATCGGTTGTTTTTTGTAGAGAAGAATGAGATATAATGTGGTTCACTTATCTTAGGACATGGCCAGGCTTGCTGTTAACCCATATCCAGGTGCTCCACTGGCTGTTAACGGCAGCTTCATATGAACCATACAGATATTTTCATATCTCAGCAGCATTTGAACAAACAAACTAAATTCCAGGTGCTCTTCAGCTCTGTTCTTGATCCAAACCACATTTTAGCTTTCCTTTTTGTTGACACTTGAGGCCTCACATTCACAGGTATGGCAATATTTATCATCTGACTCAATCTCTCTCTCTCTGTGTCTTTTACCTCCTCTTGGCTGGTCAGGCCTTCTTTGCCCAATCAAGTGAAATGTTTGGTCTCCTGCGCCTCTGCTCTGAGAGCTCCAAAGTGAATCGTGTGTGATGTGTGAATCCATTAAGTCTGGCAGATCTCACAGGATTTAATGCTGATTCGTGTCATCCAATCAGCCATAACCTTGGCAACAGCTGGGTAAAAGGACTGGCCGAGGGCGTTTAGACATTTAGAACTGCTGATGATGGCGGTTCTCTCAGCTTATTGTACCAGTTCAATCCAACAAGGTTCTAAATTATTTTCTCTCTTTCTTCTTGTCTGTTCTTAGCTTTAATACTGATCTGTTTAAATCCCTCCACTGTATTCTCTTTATCTCGACACTTACCTTTATAAAGTCAGTCTACTGACGGATGGCGTCTCCTTCCAGGACCACCACTTCTCCCTGGAGCATGTCCTGTCCCTTTTGCCTTTCTACTTGAAATTCAGATGAGTCGAGTGTCAGTAGTGGTTACCATCTGGACCTGGGTGACATTCTCATTCACTTCTACAGGAGGGAGGTGAGGTGGGACAGGGAATTAATTCTCCTATCAACTTCACCCTCTTGCTGCTGCATTTGACAATGATAGCGAAAAGCAGGAATGAAGGCATCGGGATGCCTGTTTTCTTGTGTTCTGTGGTGTATAATATCATTTTATTGTTGTTGTTGTTTTTAATTAAATAAATAACTGCCCCCTACATCTCTGTGAGTCACCCATTCAACTAAAATAGCCTTCTGGGTGCTAGACATGACAAGAGTTACTATTTAACCTCTGATTCTCCAATAGCCACTCATGCAATGCAGTTGTATCTCTTTTGGGAGCTGCTTGATCAAGCATTAAAACTAAGCGCTCTACCATCAACCTGCGGTTAACCTGCGGTTAATAACAGTTTCTGGGTTGCTGCAAATGACAATCAGTGAATGTTTCTTCTTAGCCGTAGCAGAAAATGGTTTTCACAACATGTGCCATATTTGGTATGAGCACAGTGCAAGTGATGAAAGGGAGTTGGCAGGAACTCAAAATTAGTTTTTTTCACAATGCTGGCAAACACAAAAGAATCCACAATGGTGGTGAAAGATAAACTGCAAAATGAGTCTTTGTTTTCGTCATCAATGCTGAAGTGCAAAAATGTAATTCTCTGACTGCTTCTAAGTAAGTCCAGAAAGCTCAAAACACTTTAGAAGATGCAGGTAAACAGACAAAACATAAGCAAAGCATCTATAATACACTGTTCAAACAAATGAAAGGACCACTGTGAAAACACATCAGATCTCAATGGTTAAAAAAAAAATCATGGTGGATCTCTATACTGATATAGACTGGGTAATGTGTTAGGAATGAATCAACACTGGGCAATAAACCAGGAATAAAAGACAGATATGTGACAATTAAATATTTTGCAATATTTTCTACCCTGAGTCACCTCAAAAGCTCTGAGTGTAGGCTGTAGACCTCACAATGCTCGGTGTGCAGCATCCACAACTATTTACTCCGGAGGAGGCTGTAACACTTCATGAAAGGAGTCCAATATGGGTCGACGAGTCAGTGAAGCTCACTTCTGATCGATGACAGCCATACTAAGGTGAGTTGTTGAGGATTTCCAGGACTGGTAGGCGCTTCTGCTTTTGCCACTGTTAGCTGAAACTGTTAAGTAAAATTTTCTTTTAGGTGGATGTTATACTGAGCGAACAAACTTTCATATGGCATGAGACTGTAATCAAAAGTGTGATTTATTTATTTTTTAGGACACTTGAGCCTAACATCAGCTGGCACAACCGGCTCTTGTCAACAGTCTGCAGGGTTGCGTGTCTGATCTGCTGAAAATCAGTAAATGCGACAATATCTGGAATAAAAAAAGATCTTTTTGTAACTTTTTGTGTGTTAGAGCTCAGACTCCAGTTCAGGAGATGAGGCTTGAGGTGAGGCGGTAGAGGATGATGTGGAGATGAGGGCAAAGGGAGCAGTGGTGGAGGAGGCAGATGAAGAAGAGGAGGAGGAAGTTTAAATATAAAGATCACATTGTTTCTAACAACAGCAGTTTTTAAAAACTATATTAAGGTATTTAGACTGTTTATCAGATTTCCCCTTTTCTTTTTTCCTACAATATTTCTGTTTTTGTTTTGAATATTGGCAGTAACTTTTCTAAATGTTGCAAATGGAGGAATGCTTTCTCAGTGTTTTGTATCATTGTGTGTGCATGTCATCAGATTGGTGTAAATTGTAGACCAGTGCTGAAAAAAACATGTTTTTCCCTCATTATTATTAAGGTAGTGACCCTGTTTGTTGGAGTGGCTGGTGTCTAAAAAGATCAAAGCTGCAGCACTGACGTGAGCTACGGAAGGATTTCCTGCAGCTGTAGGATCAGACTCATCTGCATGGTCCGGTAGACTCATCCACCCACACACATACATTCACTCGTGTATGCTCACACACACACAACATACTGTTCCTCCTTTTGCCACGGGGATAAGGGCGCACCAATTAGTGTGCACCAGCTGAATTACTCAGGAACTAGAAAAAAAAAACTCAAATGAGAAGATGAAGGTTCAGAAGGCTGCAGCTGGTGCATCCAGCCTGGACAAACATAAAGGTTCTACTGCAGTGAGAATAATTATGCACACACGGGTTTCTTGAATGCTTAACAACTTCTGAGGGAATTTCAGCTAAATTGCCAATTACTGGGTAATGGGCGTTAAAAGAACACGCAGACACTGTCATGTCTTTCTTCCTCTGATGAGTCATATCATCATTATATCATATAAGTGTGGCATCCCTCTGCTGTGTAACTGAAATGAAAGCTTTCCAGGAATCAGGAAAACCCAAAAGCCTTATTGTCTTACTGATTGCTTCTAATGTGTGTACTTTTCTTGGGGTCTGTGTAGCTGTTCAATAAATTGAACTTTTTATACATTTAAAAGATTGGCACAAAGTAATTGAATCTAAATGAGTGAATAAAGTTAATCAGACTGCAAATTTTGGGGAAAGTGCTTCAAGAAATACTATAATAACCCTAAAATACATGACTTTTTGTTTTGTCACTGATAGTTTTTTGTGAAATTCCATGCCAAGAGGATGCAGAGTTTTGTGATTTTGGAAATCCTTAATTACAAAAACATGGTGAGTATATGCAGCTCTCCATGCACCATATAATTGGACTAACAGGGATTTGTGTTATGCTTGCTGATTACTTCTTTGGATGTCAGTGTGCTTGCTGATTAAACAGAGCATTTGCTAGCAGTGTTCGGGAATCCTTGGTGGAATAGACTGGAAAATGGACTCTGTTTTAACAACTGTCATATAAAATCTAAAATTTATTTGTTCTAGCTCTGGGAGCTGCTTCTCCCTGGTGTTTACCTGTGTGGTCACATTTCAGTGGTGTTTGTCTGCAATATAAATTCCCACCCTTTTGTTTTTCAACCGTCTCACTACTTTTCTCTTTCCCAGTTGCACCTTATCAGATACATCCTCTGCCCACACTTGTTAATCCTCCAGACTGCTCTCTCCCCTTCTTTTATTTAGCTTTCCCTTATCTTCAACCTTCAAACCACTAGAGCTTAGAGCAGCCCACCAATTGTCTAATGCCATCTTCTAGTGTGCCTTATTAATGTGCAAATTAGTCAGTAAGAAAGTTATGTTTATGTGTTGCTAATGTGTAAAGCATGTAGGTGTATGTGATCCTTCTTGAGAATAACCATCCAGCTATCCAAGTCAATATTTGGCATGAGTGATGACCAGATTTCATTAAGTAGTCTTCAGGAACAGTTCTCCTGGCTTCATGAAGGACATTAAAAGCTCATCTATGGATGTTGGCTGCCATTTGTCCCATTCCCTGTAAAGACACTGCTTCAATCATGTTGAGGTCCAGGCTCTGCGGTGGCTGACTGTACTTTTATGTGTTCAAAATTCCATAAATTTTGACCAAATTCCCAACATCACAGGCTGAAACCATGAAAGAACCTCGTTTAACGATGGCTGCAGGCACTCGCTCTCCTGACCTCCGCCATACATATTGATGATGATTTGAACCAAAAATTAAAAATTTGGATTCATCACTCGATAAGGGCTTTTTAGGCTTGAGTGATTCATAACAAAAACAAAATTTTTGTAAATGGCCAAGAACTGGGCTGAAAATGAGTGAACAAGAAGCCAGTGTTCAAAGAAAAAAAATTGAAAGCCCTTGAGAAAGCCTGGAGAACTCTTTGGAAGCAAACTATAAAGAAATGAGGGGTGACTCAAGACATTTTGCACAGTACCTCCTCCTCGTAATGTAGCCCATTCTTGCATTTGTTTGATATTCAGGTTTGTGATGATGTATATGTTTGCTAAGTAGCCACAATTAAAAAGCAGTCCAGCCTTCCAGTAGATTGATTACCATTCCAGGTTAGCCATGTGTGAAATCCTCATTTCACTAAGACAATTAATTTCCCATTGATTTCTATGTTGACCTCCGCAAATCTGCCAAGCAGCAAAAAAGCAGAGTTGCTGAAAAAAGTGGCTTGACTATCTTTGCTTGGGGACAGTGCAGCATTACAACATGGTACCACAATATCATTCAAAAATTTTTATAAAACAAGTCAAAACAAGTTAATAATGTCAGAGAGTAATATATGGAAACACACACTGAAGAGTAAACACCAAAAGTTCCTTTGTTGACCACTAGATGGTCTCTTGCTATTGGGATAACTGTTCCTACACCTGGTCAGATTGCTATACAGCCATTACTCAACTGGATACTATTGTCTGCCTGAAGCAGCAGAGCTGTTTTTTTTTAATCCAGGTATCAAACTGAGTGAAAATGAACTGCTGATAGTTTGTAACAGTGAATGTCCACATGCTTTGTAACTAAAGGGTCTTGATAAAGCCGACAAGTCATTTGCAATGAATTCTAAGAAAAAGCAATAAAAATAACAATGAAAAAATGACTCCTTTGGTTGTTTAAAATCTGTCATATCAAATGTTTGAACATGACTGAAACTGAAGCATCAACTCATCAACATGATTTTAAAACTTAAAGCGCTTTTACTCATTGACGGTTAAAAACAGTACCACTGTTCACCCTCCAATAATATACGGAAAACTATTCCTGAACTCATCTTGAGAACCTAAGAGTTTCACTTCAAGGGGGATAAGACATATTATCCTGTTATCTCATATGAGTTTATAAAAACAACTGTCAGCCTTCAGCTTCTGTTACAGTGTTGTCAGTTAACGATTAAAAAAAAAACTGTTGTTTTGCAAACTTGAGCAAACTGGGGCCAGATTTCAAACATTTAAAAAAAAAATCAGTCTCAAATTTAAGATTTTGATTTGCTCCTTGTTTTTAAAATGTCAAAAATTATTTGCTTAATTTGGACTCAAATATTTAATAGGAAAATCCTTGATAGCACCTGTCTAACCAGACCAGTTCAGTGAAGAACCTTGTTTTTGTCATTGAATTCAGAGCAGTGTGTCGTAACACAGGGGCCATGAGGGATGCACCCGTCAAATGCTACTGAGCATGCAACACCAACAAAACATTTCCTGTTATTCAAACAGTAGAAGTGACATGCAATCCATCACAGGTAACCTTCAACCACTATCAGTAACAAGGTGACTTCACGCTGAAAGCTTTATGGTTGTAAGTGATGCTCTTTATAGTGAGATGCATTATCTCTGACACCTAATTGCACACAAAATTGAAAGTAAACAAGCCAAACTGTAGAAAAATAAGTGACAGTATGTGAGCCTCATTAAGTTAGAAATAAGTATATCAGAGAGACAGCTCAAAGTTACAGAGGCAAGGCTGAGATGGTTTGGACAGGTGTAGAGGAGGGATAGTGGATGTATCGGACAAAGGATGTTGAAGATGCCAGGTAGGTGGGAAAAAAGGAAGACCTCAGAGGGACGATGCAGATGATCTGCCATGATGACCCCTAAAGGGAGCAGCTGAAAGAGGAAGAAGAAGAAGAGAAGAAGAAGAAGAAGAAGAAGAAGAAAAACGTGAGCCTCATAAAGTCATTGCGACCATTCAGCTGGTACCTGACTATAAACAGCTCGACTTTGTACTGAAAGAAGAATTATTTTCTTGCTCCAGAAATGAAAATAAAATAATAAATGCACCGTAATGCCTGTAAAAATTTCTTTCAATTTTTTTTCAATGTATTATTAGACAGTAGGCAGATTTTGAAGACAGATATTTTTGCTTGACTCTTGTTTTCCACCATGTGGTTTAAGATGATGCCACTAAGTGCATTTATGTCTGATGAGAAGAAGTTAGGCTTGAAATGGCACATTTTTGTTGCGCACTATACTGATAAAGCTGGAGCCCTGTAATGCATTATTTATTTATTTTATTCTTTTGTTGTCTCCTTGTTTTCTGAACCACACCTGCCCATTTTTTGATGTGGATGTAAATTTATTCTTCTAGTTTCTTGTTACAGAAGGAAATAAGTGCACTTATTGCCTTTGAATTTGAGCTCATTCTTTGTGTGGTGCCTATATTAGTTTTCTCATTCACCCATTCACACACACCAGTGGTGGAAGAACAGCCGTGCAAGCTGTTTGCCTGCCATAAGGAGTAACTAGCTGTTCAGTCTTGTCCAAGGATACCTCAGCATGAGGAGGAGCTGAGGATCAAACCACCAACCCCATTATTAAATTTCTTTCTTGCCTTGTGTGGATCATTTTGAATATTATTCTAGTGTTCTTAATGTTGCCTTCAAGTCACTTCTGAGGAAACACATTGACCTACCAGTCATAATACATGAAATCTATTGGAGTCCATTGTTGTCATTAGAATATAAACTTCCAGGTCACTTTACTAAAGTGTTAAACTGCTTCTTCACGGTGTTTTTTCTCACCAATGGGAGCTCACTTGGTAATAAAATGGATAAATTGAGACTGCTGTCTTCACTGAGACCTGGTTCATTCATCCATTCTGGATTCAGCCATTGAACTAGTAGGCAGGAGGGCACACTGGCACAACAGGACGCAGACTTCAGGAAAGAGCAGAGGGCGGGGTGTGCTTGTATGTCAACAACAGCTTGTGTAAAGACAGTAAGACTGTGAACACCCACTGCTCTCCGGACCTGGAGTGCATCTATCTGCCTCATGAACTCACAGCTGTTTTGATCACTGTTGTATATATGATGCTAATGCTAACTTGGCTGTTGGTCCCTTACATGACACAATTAGCAGCCAACAGAGCAGATATCTTGAGGCTGTACATATAATGTTACCCAAGTGCCATCAACATGCTAAATGTTTTACAAGGGGAAATAACACACTGGATAAAGTCTAATCTAACATCAAGCTGGGCTTGAGGTCTGTGCCACTGCCACATCCGGGCCAGGCAGACCATCTGCTCATGATACCAGCATACACCCCCTCAGCAAAACTGCTCCTTTCAGATCTAAGACTGGTCAGACCTGGCCCGAAGGTGCCTCTCAACAGCTGCAGGATTGCTTTGAAACAACTGACTGGGACGTTTTCGAGTATCAGGACCCGGAATAGTACATCTCAGCTGTTTTGGACCACATCAATTTCTGCACTGACACTGTAACTATGGACAAGAATGTTGTTAGGGATTATTTTTTACTCAGTGAATGAAGGACAAATGTTTAAAAGTAAACCCCAGTAAGTTAATTAATAAACATTGATTCAACCAAATAATGAACAATTAAATAATACACTAGACAGAGAGCAACAGATAGATAATGCTAGACTAACTTCTCTGTCTCAGTGCATCTTATCCTGGAGGCCACAGAACGTAGAGTTAGAACATATCCAACGTCACCATGTTCTGTTATTAATCTGGACAAGATTGCTAAATGACTAATTAAAAAACATCAGGAAGATAATGTGCTTTATTAATCCACTACTGCTGAGAGGAATCTGGGTCATGCAAAACCAGCTTGGACGAGTCCGAAGACAAGGCCAACTCACAGCGCCCAGAATGCTTACAGATAGATTAGAGGGAGTATAAAGACGTTATGGTTAGACAGGAACACGGGCTCAGAGGGAGAGAGACAGCGCACACACAGGCCTGTCTCCTCCTGAACTCTGGGTCCCCACATGCACATGTGTGTCTTTTTCTGATTCTTCAATATAATAAATGTCTTATTCTTTTTTAATTAAAGTGTTTCAGGTGTCCTCCTTCACAAAAAACCTGAACCTGTCAGTGTCCAGGTTTATCCAAATAGGAAGCCATGGCTGCATATAAGAGGATGATTGAGGACTGTTTTCTGAGTCACGACTGCAGGCAGGTGTGGCAAGGGGTTCAGCACAATAACCTACAGACCCAGACTGTCAAATGACAACAACAACATCAGTCTGGCGGAGGAGGTGAACAGCTTCTTTGTCCAGTTTGAGGTACAACAGCAAGAGACAGCCACATCATCAGGCTTGAGGAGAACAGGTGAAGTGATGTTAGAACCTGTATGTGAACCATAGGAAAGCATAGCGGGATGAGGTGCAGCTGGCTGTCAGGGTGGTGCAATGAGAACAAGCTCATCGTGAACATCACTAAGACAAAGGAGGTGGTAGTATACTTTAGGAGGGCAATGTCATTCAACCTCGTTTGGTTCAACAGCTGTGCAGTGGCGGACAGTAAAACACTTTAGAGAGTTGGCTCAAAAGATCATAGGCTGTCCTCTGCCCTCCCTCCAGGAACTGTTTAATGCACGCTGCCAGAGGAGGACACAGAGTTTTTAACTGAACTCTGTGCTGAGGGGAAGTGATGTGGTGTGGCGGTGTGTGTGTACTGGGGCTGGGTCTCTTCTAATTTTATTGTGTATTGTGTTTTCTTTCTTTTTTTTAATTGCAGCATGAGGCACCTAGAAGGATTGCACTTTAAATTTCATTGTACAACTTAACTTGTGTGTACAGTACAGATTCTGTTCTATTCTAAACTTGTTAACACAAATGTCTAATTAGCCAGGTGCATGGCTGCAACTCAGTGCCTTTAGGTACGTACACATGTTGAAGTTGAAGAGCATCAGAATGAGAAAGAAAGGTGATTTAAGTGACTTTGAAAGTGGCATGGTTGTTGGTTGTAGGGTACAATTTACACTGCTCAAAAAAATAAAGGGAACACTTAAACAACACAACATAACTCCAAGTAAATCAAACTTCTGTGAAATCAAACTGTCCAATTAGGATGCAACACTGATTGACAATCAGTTTCACATGCTGTTGTGCAAATGGAATAGACAACAGGTGGAAATTATTGGCAATTAGCAAGACACACTCAATAAAGGAGTGGTTCTGCAGGTGGGGACCACAGACCACTTCTCAGTACCTATGCTTTCTGGCTGATGTTTTGGTCACTTTTGAATGTTGGTGGTGCTTTCACACTCATGGTAACATGAGACAGACTCTACAACCCACACAAGTGGCTCAGGTAGTGCAGCTCATCCAGGATGGCACAACAATGCGAGCTGTGGCAAGAAGGTTCGCTGTGTCTGTCAGCGTAGTGTCCAGAGGCTGGAGGCGCTACCAGGAGACAGGCCAGTACACCAGGAGATGTGGAGGAGGCCTTAGGAGGGCAACAACCCAGCAGCAGGACCGCTACCTCCGCCTTTGTGCAAGGAGGAACAGGAGGAGCACTGCCAGAGCCCTGCAAAATGACCTATAGCAGGCCACAAATGTGCATGTGTCTGCACAAACGGTTAGAAACTGACTCCATGAGGATGGTATGACAGCCCGACGTCCACAGATGGGGGTTGTGCTCACAGCCCAACACCGTGCAGGACGCTTGGCATTTGCCAGAGAACACCAGGATTGGCAAATTCGCCACTGGCGCCCTGTGCTCTTCACAGATGAAAGCAGGTTCACACTGAGCACATGTGACAGACGTGACAGAGTCTGGAGATGCCGTGGAGAGCGATCTGCTGCCTGCAACATCCTTCAGCATGACCGGTTTGGCAGCGGGTCAGTAATGATGTGGGGTGGCATTTCTTTGGAGGGCCGCACAGCCCTCCATGTGCTCGCCAGAGGTAGCATGACTGCCATTAGGTACCGAGATGAGATCCTCAGACCCCTTGTGAGACCATATGCTGGTGAGTTGGCCCTGGGTTCCTCCTAATCAGACAATCTAGACCTCATGTGGCTGGATGTGCCAGCAGTCCTCAAGATGAAGGCATTGAAGCTAGGAGGCCTCCCTCAGGAGACCATCTGCCACTCTCATCAGGAGCATGCCCAGGTCGATTGTAGGGAGGTCTATATCGGGCAACGTGGAGGCTCACAGCACAATACTGAGCCTCATTTTGACTTGTTTTAAGGACATTACATCAAAGTTGGATCAGCCTGTAGTGTGTTTTTCCACTTTAATTTTGTGTGTGACTCCAAATTCAGGCCTCCATTGGTTAATAAATTTGATTTCCATTGATAATTTTTGTGTGATTTTGTTGTCAGCACATTCAACTTTGTACAGAACAAAGTATTCAATGAAAATATTTAATTCATTCAGATCTAGGATGTGTTATTTGAGTGTTCCCTTTATTTTTTTGAGCAGTGTACAAGGGCTAGTCAAAATTGGACAATAGAAGACTGGAAAAATGTTGCCTGGTCTGATGAGTCTCGATTTCTGCTGAGACATTTGGATGGTAGGCTCAGAATTTGGCGTAAACAAAATGAAAGCACAGATTCATCATGCCTTGCATCAATAGTTCAGGCTGGTGCTGGTGGTCTAATGATGTAGGAGATTATTTTTTTTTGGCACACTGTGGGCCTTTTAGTACCAGTTGAGCACTGTTTCAACACCACAGCCAATCTGAGTATTGTTGCCATGTTTAATCCTTTATGACCACAGCGTTCCGGGGTGGCTGTAGCTCAGGAGGTAAACCAGGTCACCTACTCATCGGAACATTGGTGGTTCGAGTCCTGACTGTTCTGGGCTGCATGCCAAAGTATCCTTTGGCAAGATACTGAACCCCAAAATGCTCTCCGATGCAAGCGTTGGTGTATGAATGTGCGTGAATGACAATAAAAGCTATGTATGGAAGTGCTTGTATGAATGGGTGAATCTAATGTCTTGTATAAGCGCTTTGAGTGCTCAGTGTTGAAAAGCACTATATAAGAACTAGTCCATTTACCCATCTCCTGGTGGCACTATCTCATAAAGCTCCTATCATAACATCAATGAGTTTTAATGTAGCAGAGCATGGTGGAGTGGGACATCATGGATGTCCACATGGACCATGGATGGATGTGCAGCTGACAAATCTGCAGAAACTATGTGAGGCTATCATGTCAGAATGAACCAAAATATCTGAAGAATGTTTCCAGGACCTTGTTGAATCTGTGCCACAAAGAATTAAGGCAGCTCAAAAGGCAAAAGGGGTCCTCGTTAGCCCAGTACTAGTGAGGTGCAAATAATTAAGTGTCTGGTGAATATACAGTACTTAATGGGTATCTGCTAAAGCTTAATGCTTCCAGTACAGTAGGGGGGGCAGTAACACAAGTTACATAAGATGCCATTCCAATTTCTTAGATTACTCATTCAGTTTAGCAGATGTGAGATGTATGTATACACTTTATCCCACTTGTCTTCGCTATCTCCCTCCCTCTCAGCAAAGCCCTGTTCATATCGCCATGTTTACTGCATGTTGACATGGAAAATATTTTAGGGGAAATAGCAATGATTCATATATACACACAGTCTCACTGTGTTCTGTGTTTGTCTTCAAACTTCAGCTTTTCCCCAAATCGTGTATATAAACCATGTTAAACAAGTGCAGATCACTCACTGCTTTATTCTCTGGACTCTGGGATGCAGTGCAGGGAAGGAGCTGCTGCATTTTCACACTTTTCTTATGGACAACTTAAGGAATTTTCTAATGGACTATGGCTCTTGGACACTGGTGACGCAACCTGCTGAGACTATTTAGGCACCGTAACGATTTAGATTCGTAGCGCAATAAGGATCAGTGGCATTACGTTTTGCAACTGTTAATCAAAAACGTGGATATTGAACACAAGAGCATTTTCCTGGACTTGGATTCTGGGATCCAAGGTGTTGTACAAAGAACACGTTTTCCAGTGACCTTTGAAAAGCAAGGAAAACTAAAAGGCTGTTGAATGACTTTCAGACTCTTGGAAACCGATTTCACTCCTTTCATCACCTGTATGTGTTTCTGGAGTGCGTACAGGTGTTTACACATAACAGCAAGCTGGTAATACAGTGCTGTGGCAGTGGGTATGATGACACGTCTTCAGGCTTGATGTTCTCTGCTACCGTTTACTAAACAGCCTCGACAGGACATCACTGTTTTAGTAAATACAGAAGGCGCGTGTGTGTTGTCCCTGTGTGTGTTTTGGGTTGCTTTGGTACCAGAGCAGTTAGCTTTCTGTTCAGGTAGCAGTTACCCAAGGTGAAGTGGTACATCTGCTCACTTTGGAGCAATAGACATGAACTTATACTTGCCAGACCTTAATCTCAAAGCTGTGCGGTGTGACTTTTATTTTAATGTATCTTTTTGTTTCCTCACGCATTTATAATCAGGAGAGTTTAGACAGACAAATCTCTCATGCATATCAGCTCTGGTATAATCGTTCTCTGTCTCAGTTTATAATATAAACACTGCACACGGGCCATGCATTCCGTTAGTTTTGCAGGTGTGTGGAAGGCTGCCACGAGCCAGGCGGCAGGTGGAGATGAGGATTTATAGATTTTAATCGCATCACTCTATTGAGCAATAATTCTATTGCTTAAGGCAAGGAAGGTTCACAGCTCTGTATGATTGGTGGATTGTCTGCTGGGTATCCCTGAGTGACTGGGCCCCACAATAAATGCAGAGTAGCTGTCAATACAATTGCTTAGTGGCTTCATTTTGCACCATAACAACTAACATTTTTGCCCTGTAAGGTGAAGATAGAAAATCAAGCACATGGTAAAAGTTTTTATTTAATGTAGATGTGAAGTTCTGTACTGAGCAAAAGATAAAGGGAGGTGAGAAAAAAAATGCCAGGAGGGGAGGAAAAAAGGATAATTGAATGTTATAATAAGAAAGATGAGTGATTTATCCACATAAAGACAATGTTCAGTCTAAATCAATAAACAGACTAACTGACAGGGGAAGTTCCAAGATAATGAAAGACATTGTGTTTTGTGTTTTCAATAAAAGAGAATCGACTCTGGTTTCAGAGAAGTCTGTGAGTTAAATCCCTCAGGTTTTAACGCGTATTACCTGGAAAGCTCCTTGTGGAACACCACATTATACCCTCGAACGTATCATTTCCATTCGTGGTGTGATAAACAGTTAAGAATTTGCATCAATTTTGACCTGAGGTAAACAGTCTGTTATTAACGAAGTCCCATAATGTTTTGGTTGGCAAAAGTGCACAAGCTTAATTGACTGGGCAAAAGTCCTCCCCTATTCTTGATGCCACATCTTTTACCTGCCAGTACAAAATCTGAACATGATATGGGCCGGGGTAGGGGTGGGGGGAGCATACATGTTGGGACGAATGTCTTCTGATACAGACTACTTTTCTCCTCTCGCCTTTAAATCCAGCTGCAGTCTTTTTCAAAATCTTCAAATTCTCAGAAATCATATTATTTGTGAGAAGAATAATTCCAGTCACCGTGATTCCCGGAATGGGTTCTAGGTTCACACAGTTAAATCCATCTAAGGCTGACACAAGTAGTAAAGCGAGATTTTATGGCCCATCCGAATACACCCTCTTCACGTGTTTTAAAATCAGTTATGCAAATTTTGACAGGTTGACCTCCTACACTTTTTCATTTCTGCCAAGATGTTAAATTCCCCTTGATCTGTTTTTGAAAGTGTGTCTCTTCCGTCTTCCTTTTCGCTTCTTGTTCTTTTTTGTTGTGTTTAATGCAAATGACTGTCATGCTGCCTGTATGTCAGCGTAAATAAAGGCCTGAGGGTGACATTGATCAAAGGGTCTAGATTTATTTAAATGCCAAAAATCACGAAAAGAACAAAGTAAAACAATCAAAATGAAAGGCATTGCTTTTAATCACACTTTATTTTGTTATTAATTTATTTTTTCAATTTTTTTGTTAGACTGGCTAATAATTAATAAATATGTATAAAGCAATATATTCCATGTAAGCTTATATTATATTACTATGCCTATAACAAACAAGCAGCATATTACCAATTTCTTGGACAGATGTGACTTTACAAATGTGCATTACAGTTTCACATTCAATTTATCGAAGTTTTGCAAAATGCACTATTTTTCTATTATATAACTTTTTATTGGATCTTACTGTTTTTCTTCTAAGTATACAACACTTAAATGCTTATAAATTTCCATTCAATTTTTAACTGTAAAAATAATAGTTTCTGCTATGAATGCCAATAAAGCCATTAACTTTGGTTTCATACATCATCATCAACTGTTCTGAATTCTCATTTGGTATACAGTTATAATCAGGTTAAAATGTATGCAGTAAGTACAAATGAACAAGTAAGCGGGATCGAGACGCTGCATTTCATTTCATATTAAATTCATGCATCACTGTCTTTACTGTGGTTTTACAGTTGGTCCCCTTTAAAACTGCTCGCGTCCAGTCAGCAGTATCTGTGTATAGATGTTGTGATAGACGATAATTTCAGTGTTTAGTGTAGGGAAGGGGGACGGCATGGAAATGTGGATTTTCGCCGTTTAGAAGAATCGGTTAACTATCCATCACACAAAGATCAGGTTACACTGACATGCAGGTTCCACAGTGTTGGTCATCACTTTTCAGACAGGACTCTTTTCTGTCAGGAGGTATTTATGTTCTTTTGCCACCTTAGTGTTTGCTTACGGGTGGCTGATCTGAAACTCATCTATTAATCTTCAGAAAAGTAATACGGAAAATGCAACTGTAACTCAAACCTTTTATTCATATCAAAAATGCAACAAATATAGTACACACCATACATTGCAAATCCATTTTAAACAATAAAAGTTATACCAACAAACCAACGACTAACATGTATAAAATTACACAACACATAGCACATAAAAATATTTACAAACTAAATAAGTATGTTAATGAAATTTTTTTAATTTTAGTGCTACAAAAAAAAACAAAAAACCTGGCATAAATTCTTATTTTTACTTTTTTGATCCTTTACAGCAATGAGCACACATGCTTTGCAGACACCGGTGTAAATTACCTACTCTAAATATGCTGAGCGTTGTAATGGTGATACCATCAGAGAATCATAGATAGCAGTGGAACAGACTGATGTCAGCAGATGATGTCAGATCTAGGATCTGCTAATAATGAGTCAGATCTGATAGAAATGAGCTTTAGTTAGAATAAAAGCTGACTGAAGATCTGATAGTGACTCTGGCTGCGGTTTCAGGGAGAGACAACTGTAGTCTACTGCAGCTGACTAAGCTGTTCCTGTGAGAATTTACATTTTTTTACTCAGTTGTCACACGCTTTGTTGATCTCAACTGTCGCAGTCAGCGCAAACATACGGTGTGTTTGTGTATTTTCTACAACGGACCCTCTCTTAAACAAAAATAACCAGACAAATTTCCCACCAAGAGTCTCTTCAAACAACTTCTCCCCCATCGATGTCTTATTAAACCTCTGTGCCCTCACGATGATAGATGACTCCCGTCGAGCTCAGCGTGGGATAAAATTGCACCGCCGGAGCCACTGTACTGATTGAGAATGGGGCTAGTGTAACCTAGTGAAGAGTGGCTAGGTGAAGAGGAGGAGAGCAGGTGGAGCTGGTGCTTGCGGTACCCACTCTGAACCACCTGAGTTGGCAGAGTAGGTACTAAAGCTTCCTGGCTGCGTGGGTCTATGTGGCCCATCTAAAGGAATGTTCATCTGCAGTGACCTGCTTAACCCGCTACCTCCCACCTCATTCGTTCCCCCCGTGGAGACTCCAGACATCTCAGATAAGAAGCTGCTCAGGCATGGCGTGGGACCTGACAGTGAAGGTGAGGGAATCCTGTCCGGTGCAGGTGACATGTTTAGGCTGGGGTTGCCGGAGTGTTTAGGGCTGCCCCTCTCGCTGTCACCTGATTCTGGAGGCCCTGAACCGCCATCACCACTGGAGAGGGAATCAGACTTTCTCTTTCTTTTGCGGCGGAAGTTTCCGTTGTCAAACATCTTTTCACAGTTTGGGTCAAGTGTCCAGTAGTTGCCCTTACCTATATTATCAGGGAAAAAATAGATTTTAGAATTGAAAATGCATAAAACGAGTTCATTAAAATAATTAAAAGCACAGCCACGAATACGCAAAAAAGACATACCTGGATCGTCCTCATCTCTTGGTATTTTTTTGAAGCAGTCATTAAGTGACAGATTGTGCCTGATAGAGTTCTGCCAGCCCGCTTTGCTCTTGTTGTAGAAAGGGAAATTATCAGCGACGTACTGATAAATTTGACTCAGCGTCAGTCTCTTGTCGGGTGCTCCATGGATAGCCATGGCGATAAGAGCAGAGTAGGAGTAAGGGGGCGAACCAGCTTCATCAAGTCTTCTTGTGACGGGAGGGAAAACCAGCTCAGTTCCCCTCCTGGACCCCCAGCTCCAGGTGGGCCCAGGTAAGGCCTCTGCATGCCGTAATGCTGAGGAACAAAGGGAGGGCCAGGATTACCTGGGCGGGCCGGTGGTAGCCAGGTACGGCGATGTGTTGATCCCAGAGCTGTTAAACCAGAGGTAAGGGTTTGAGGAGGCGCTGGTGTAGTCGCTTAGCTCGTAGGTGGTAGGAGTAGTGCGCTGAGGACTTGGCAGCGAAGGTGGAGGGTAGTAACAGTCACCGTAAATGCTGAGCTCTGGAGGCTCCTGGCCGAGGCTTGGGAACTGTGGGCCACATCGAGGAGGAGACTGACTCTGGGCCTCAAACGAAGACATTGTCGAGTTTCTTCTCACTTCTCAGCCTCTTCTTAATTCTCCGCCTTTGATATTTTTTCTTCTCAATGCCAAACTCTTTCTCTTCGCCGCAAAAGTCCTACTCTTGTCCTCCACTGTTTCCTAGTCTTTGTCCTTGTTGTATGTCAAGATGTCACCTGCCACACATTTATGTTCCCCCCTGGAAACGCCCCCTTCTATTTTGATTGGCTGTTTTCTCAGGTGAACTTTTTTTTTTTCTGTCGTCAGCTAGTTGAGTGCTTTAGTGGAAAAAATATTTTCCACTAAAGCTTTTTGCCCAACATAAATTTTGTTCAGTCATTTGTCCTTTTATTGGCTATCATGAAGCTAATATTAAGTTTATTATTAACTGACGGACAATTTTGTTAACACCCTGGTTAATGACTTATTTTATCCTTAACAAACAACTTATATTCAAATAATTGTAGACTATTTAGTAATTGATTACATTAGAAATATTCCTTAAATAACTTTATGAAAACAGTTCATTAACAAAACAATATATTGCGGCAATATATACTGCTAGACAACAGGTAGGAAAAGTAGTCACTTAAGTATTTGCCTCAGCATTACAAAGGAAGACTGGGCTGTAAGCAGAGTTGGGGTGACGGCGTCATATTTAGATTCAGTTTATGTAACTCTAGGGGATTTAGACTACTATACAGGCTGAATCCAAATGACCATTTGTGTCAGTGTAAAGAATACGCTAACCTACACTCTACACGCACGATAGCAGGTTGTGTCACAATAGGTTTATGCAGTTCACGTGTTAAAATAGTGTATGACTGTGTGAAATAGAATATATGCGGTAAGTTCAAAGAGACTTTTGTGAGTTGGCAATGCGCATGTTTATTTTTCTTTCTTAGACTGGCGCGAGACCCTTATTTTCCAAAGCAGCCGACCTACTTTCTAAAGGTAAGTTTATAAGTTTTGAACATTACCCAAGGACACATGTCTGGTGCCGTTTTCCCTCTCATCAAGGTGGCACAGCATCTTCGTTTTAGAAGTCTACGTTGCTAACTTTGCCCCCCCCCCAATCACCTTGCTAACAACAACAACAACAACAGTTTCCTAGCGTAAGCTAACGTTAGCTATTTCCCTGCGGAAGAGTTTTGATTTGTTGTGAAGAAGACGTGATGAAAGAAATAACACGCGTCTGTAATCAGGATGGCCGATTCCTCCGCTCCCCGCGAGCTTCCACGCAGCACCGACGACGACATGTTGGAGCTGAACAAGGATTTGGAGAGAATGATTGAAGACATTGAGAATATGACGGGTATGAAACGTTGACTTTGTTGTGGCACTGTAACAGAGAGGTAAATATGAGCTCAGGCAGCGCTGGCGCGACGCTGTGGTAACTCAAATGAATGGCACTTTCTTCTTTACCGTCTGCCTGCAGTGCAGCTGACCTGGATGGCCTATGATATGGTGACACTGCGGACTAGTCCGGAGCTGGGAGCCAGTATGCGGAAACTTGAAGAAGCTTACCGCAACTGTAGAGCTGCCGTCTGTGGAGACCCTGATCAGGAGTGACAGACGGACGGATCTGCTGAGACAGCTGTCACAACACTCACTCAGATGTGATGCTTATTGTAAGAGTTTTGACTAGGATTCAACTGTGTTAAGTTTTAAAAGTTTCAAAGTTGAAATTCCAGCACTTCTGTTTTTGGTATCCGGAGGTGCTTATTCCTGTCTTATCTTGTTCGCGACTTACTTGCACTAAAAGCTGTGTTTTGATGATTATATCATTATTAGAATGAACTGTAAAGCTTGTTTCCTGGCTATTAAAGTGATCTGTTTAACATGTTCAAATTAAATAAATTAATTCACACTGAAATGAGAATGTGTTCTGTCATTTTTTTTTTACGCTTTATTTGTTAGAGCCCTACCCTAAACATGAGGCACAACATCACCATTCAGAATTTCTTGTCACATTTGATTAACCTTGTGTACGTTGATAAGTTGACCAGCTGTTTTGTTTGTATGAAATTCATTTTCAGATGGAAAACACAAAGGAGGGAGAAGACGAAGCTGCTGCTAATGCCTACATTGATCTGGCAAACGTAATAAGAGAGCTGGATTGCTTTTCGAGCTCCATGGATCGACTGGCACGTAGGTTTGACTCCCTCACTTTCTACTTCCAGAATGTCAGAAAACCTCAATTAATGTCACTAACGTGAAGTTTCTGATCCATTTGCAAATATGCAAATGGGCACGATGCACCGGCTCAGCCTTGCTTGTCAGTGTCAGCGGTGCAGAGCTGCATGATACTACATGATGTCCATCAGACTGTGTTCTGCTGATTGGTAGATAGGAGTAACTGAAGGCTTTCACACGTGGTTGTCCATCAGGCTCTCTGATGTGAGGCATGCAACTGCTTTATTTTGCCACGGGGGGACAGTTGTGTGCAATAATGCTGTCAGATCAGTCTGACTATTATCTGCTCACTTAAATATCTAGAAGCCTGGGCATAAAGATCTTTTGGGGTTTTTTGTTTTGTTTTTTTTTATTTAAAACTAAGTTATAGCTCACATTTAGAAAAGTAAATTGCCAAAGATTTGATGCTGACATTCAGTTTTCCAGGAAAAATGTTCCTCCAAATTGCCGTCTCTTCATAGTTTGTTGTCCAGTGCGCAAAAGTTCCCGTCAAGACATCTCTCAGATTCAACTAATTTGGCTTGCGTTAAATTGTTTTATAAATCTGGGTTACAAAAAAATACGCTGCCGTCAGTCACACTGAAAAGGAAGTACTGTTTGAAATAGCAAGACAAAAGTGCGAACAACCTGCAATGTTAGTGTACCTTTTTTTAAAAATTCAGACTGTGGTTTTAAAGTGTAATAATAGTTAATAGATCTGAGGCAGTTGTGAAACAAGATATTTGCTTTCTTCCGGCAGTGCGAACCCATCAGAGGCAATGCGATCTGATCGTTTGCATTGGCCACCCTGACAAGTTGGCGTTTCTTAAAATCCAAGAGGCAGTGAGGCAGCAGTCCCCAGAGGTGTGAAGAAAGGAGGTAATGCTGCGCGCCTATCTATACAAACCATGAGCCAAGTAAGAAAACAAAACAAAAATAATAATAATAATTCTCTGAGTCTGTTTGCTAAAAATACAAGTGAAAGAAGCAGAAAGAGGAATTACATAACAATGACCTTTGAGAGTGAAAATTGTGACATTTATTTAGATGTTCTTAAAAAGATTTTGAATAGGCCACGCATGCATGCATGCACACAAATTAACATAAATGAGCACAGAGAAAGGCGCGAGCACACACGCATTAAGGCTGCTGTCGGTGCCGGTCAGAGTGCTGCAGGGTGCAGGAGACAACTTTGGGGCTGCTCTTCAGAAGTCTGGTCTGTGGCATCAATGAGGAGCAGCGGGGTGTGTGTGTGATGGGTAATCATCTCCCTTCACCCCGGGGAAGCTCTGAAGCACACACAAAAGTTGATTTGGGGGGGGGGCTAATGATGCAATGCAGCACAAGTTAGCATCAAATATTCCCCGAGGCGTGCCGCAAGATGGGAACTTATCAGTTTACTTTGAGCGAACACGATGATGCCCCCATCCCCCCCCCCAACAGTTTACCTGGGTGTTTTTGAGGCCACTGCCGAGGGAGTAGGTGTTGCCTTGGAAACGAATTTTGATGTTGTAAACCTTGCCTTGATACAGCAGCATCAGGGTGAAGGGGTGCTCGACTGAGCCTTTTGAGCTGTCCCTCACCATAAACGCACCATCCTTAAAGATACATATGTGCAAAAAACTAAATACACAACCCCGTACATTCACATGATGCATGCAGTAACATTTCAGATTTGTGTGTGTGTGTGTGTTTATCTGCTCTAGAATGAGAAGGTACAACACCTGACCTTGTTTACCTCCGCGAAGAGCAGTCTCAGCTTGATGTCTGGTCACCTTTCCTCCATACCAGCTGCGACCCAAGCCCTGAGTGCACCGTGACAGAACAGTCAGTGTAAGGGTAGAGCTTCACAAATTAGTCAGCCTTTTTAATGAAAAGCAGTTTCCTGAGTTCTCATAGCAGATCTATTTGTCTCTGCTGTTTTTCTCTTTGTACATTGTGAGCTGCTGTTTCCTTTCTGAAAGTGCTCGTGGTGTATGAATAAAACAGTTTTTCGTACATTTGTGTGTATTTCACCTTTCTTGGCCTTGGTATAAAATTGTATTCCTCAGTACACTGTGATATTGCTGAGGGATCTGGAATTAATTTGTTTGCCCTGAAAGAGGAGAGATTCAACACACACAGTTAAGTAATTGCATTAAATTAAAGCCAAAGGCTTTTTATGCTTATGAATTGTTCAGGTGGTTCTACCTATTGAACGCATCAGTAGGTTTAGGGGCTGTTGGATGATGAAGTTTGCTGCCAACATCCTTTACAGCACTGCCCTCTTGTGGACATTGTTGATGATGTGAAATAGAAATGACAAACGTGACAACATTTTGTGTAACATTTTGCTGCCCAACTGCTAAATCTATTCCAGCATGTTGCAGACTGCATACTTAATTTTGGAATGCCTTTCTGGGATGGTCTAGGCTCTTCAGGCTTCTTACTCCGGTCTACATGCGGACTTGCTAGAATTAAAGGAAAAGGAAAGAAAATAAAACAACTCTTTCAAGGAACTTTTTATATGTGGGTACAGAACTCAACATTATCACTGGTAAATCAAGTTTGTGGAATAAATGAATGTATGTTACCTGGTGGCTTTGAGGGTCTTTGGAGGATGTGATTCCTCCTTGGGGATGTTTAGCAGTTGAGGTTTGGAGATTCTTTGAGTGAGCGTTGGATCGGGAGCAGGGTCTGTATATACGTTATCATACATGCAGGAAACATACGCACCAATTCTGCTTTCAGAAGAGCATGCTGGTTTCACAAAGATATGCTTTGACTACAGTTTCAATAAACCAAATAGTCAAATTTCTACATTCATCTTTACCACAAAGCAGTGTCGTCACTGACTTAAGCAAGAGTACCATACAATAAATTCTTGGTGCATTTTTTTTTTTTTAAAGAAGAAAAAAGCTATATTTCCAGTGCTGCGGCCTCTAAAAAAAAGACCTCCATAATAATGTTAACAAACCACAGATTTTAAGCCATCTTTTTTTCTTTTTGTTGTTGACTCACACTAGTTAAATGTCACTGATTGGTGCCACAGTCTTAGGCTTGAGGCAGCCTAGGGCTAAAGTGTCTATATTGTTGGCTTTAAATTATTCGTTTTTGTCAGTCTTACTTGCCTGAGACTAATCTAAGACTGCTCTGACCACACAGACAAGTCTAAATTATCCTTTTGAAAGTGTCCCCAACTCATATAGGCACTGAGATGCTTTTATATATAACTGCATTTCTTTATACAGTACAGTGTTTCTGACTTGTTCTCCATTACCTTTGCAGTCCAGAAGCTTAGGCCCTCTCGGGGGTCGTGGTGGCTTCACGGCATCTCTAGCAGCAGCCAGCTTGTAGTTACCTTCATCTGTCCTGTCACTGTGTTGCTGCTCATCATTTTCTTCCGCTTCCTGTTCTGGACCCTCGTAGACTGTGTCATCACTGTCGCTGTCCTGAACACAGCCCAGACCAGTGATTCAAGCATAACACATTAATGCAACTTATCACAAAAGCCGTTTTTTTCTTCCGTTTTTACACAACATATTAAATAGGTAATTGAGCTGATACACTCACGGGCCACTTTGTTAGGCACATCTGTTCAGTTGCTCATTAACACAAATCAGCCAGTTACATGGCAGCAACTCAGTGCATTTAGGCATGTATATCCCTTTATGATCACACTGTACCCATCTTCTGATGGCTGTTTCCAGCAGCAGCAGCAGCAGCAGGATAATGGCAAACTGATTACTTAAACACAACAGTGAGTTCACTGTACTCAAATGGACACGATCATTGGATCTCAATCAAACAGAGCACTTTTGGGATGTGATGGAATACGAGATTGGCATCATGGATGGGCAGCCGAAAAATCTGCAACAACTTCACGATGCTGTCACGTTAATGTGGACCGAGATCTCCGAGGAATGCTTCCAGCATCTTGTTGAATGTATGCCACAAAGAAAAATTACAGTAATTCTGAAGCCAGAGGGGTCCAACCTGATACTAGCAAGGTATACCTAATGAACTAGCCAGCAAGTGTATATACTGATCAAATAGCCACATTTTTACTTACAGACTCATCGGATTCCCAAACTTCTTCCTGTTGTACAAATACTGCAGTAGAATAAATTGTAAAAAGAAGACTGTGAGGTCTTAGGAAAGACATTGGCACAATATTAACAGGCACAGTTGAACTGAATTTACCTTTACCTTGTTTTGGAAACATCACTGCTCTTAATCTGTACAAAAAATACAGACAAGGGTCAGCTTTGATGCTCGGTTAGCGACTGTCTTAGAGTCGGCTAAAGCTATAAATATAGGTTGCTTACTTGTCACCAGTGGCTTTCCTGTTCTCTCCTTTGTTGATTTCACTTTGTATCTTAGTAATTATTCTATAAAGATGCAGTACAGACACATCAGTAAAATGTTACCAAGATAGTCAAAAATACTCCTCTACAGTCTAATGCAAATTACGCTATCACTCTGAAAAATGCAAGCAAACGATATGATGAACCTTCATCTCTTCAGCGATATTAGCTGATGGATAATTTGTCAGTTTGAGAAAAATATTTTCAGTCAGACTCACGGGAGATGGAGGCAGGGAAACACCTGTAGGTCAAACTCCGTCATATGCTAGATGATGTAGATTTGGATATCATGGAAGTTAGAAAGCCGGCATCATTGTGATTTCAGATTAATTAAACTGAAATGGGTTACACACACCTACCATGAACTGTGCTCCATTTATGCTGCTCTTCGTCACTACTCTGTCGCAGCCCGACAGTTTAAGCTGCGATGAGAGTGAAATTTGAAATGTTTTTAGAGCAGGCCAATTACGTTTCATTGCTTGTTTGGTGTTTTACTTAAAGTAGCAAAGTCAGGAACAGGAGCTGCTGCTTTTTTTTAGATTAGGTATTATTAAGTAAAACATGCTGCATTAAAATGTTGCAAAGAATCATTCCAACAAATGAATGAAAAAGCAGGAAAAATAAGTTCTTCCTGGGTAAATGCTGATCATTATTTTTTTTGTTAATTAAGCGGTTGTATAAATGTTGTAACATACTGCATGTTAATCAGGAGACTATGGTACTTAAGTATTTCAGATGGTATAAACATGTCTACTTTCACCCTCAAGCTTTTTACTACTCACCCTCCTCATGTAGTCAGCTAGAGTTTGGGGATTCCATCCCATCACTTCGGCTTTAGCGGGGACATTAGAAAAACTCATACTTGTCTCTTGTAAATAATGACTTTCACTTAAAGATTGAAGACTGTAGTATCTGATGTTTTCTCAGCTGTCATCTTACTCATCTTGTGAAATAATGGGTCTAAGATTACCTCTGCGTAGGCGCACCCTAAACGTGTGTGTGTGTGTGGGTTTTTTTCATCTTCTCACCTTTTGTGTTAGAGAAATAAAAAGCTTCAGTGGTTAGAAGGAGCCTTGAATAGAGCTGCAGATGGTCGATCTCTAAACACAGAGGCTGCTGATGTCATTTCCCACACACACACACACAGTTATTGTGGTTGAGTCTGCTCTAAGTTGTTTGTCAGATTGTTGTGGACAACAGAGTTGCAACATGAAATGCAAAGTTCTTAAACAAATAGCTTTAATGACTCCTGTTTATATGCATAGATCAATACTGGTATTGGATTAGATGTTGCATTGTGAACTTTGCTTATAAGCTTTTATTACCATTCTAGCCTTTATTCTTATATTAGGTTGAGTCTGGTCTTGTTTCCCACCTGCAGCTCGCCCGTGTGAGACCTCTTGGTATCTCACACCCTAGTGATAGAGGAGGGCAGCAGTGAGGAGGAATGATCAATCACGCTCAGACCCCCCCCAAGCCATTCTGGGAGAATACACGAGTTCCCCTGGGGTGTCCTTGTGGAAGAACCCCCTACCTCTGTTTTCTTCCTTTATCCTGATCTGGAAACATATCCATGTGACATGAAACTGCCACCAAATGCAGCATAAATAAAAAAGAAAGTGACAAACCACTTATATGTGTAGGTGTTGGGTCAAAGTAAGTTCTTCCTAAAAAAAAAGAAAAAGACAAAAAGGCTTACTTTCACAAAACTGCTACAAGATGAATAAATGTACTTCGTTTGGGAAAAAGTTACATTATCTTCAAATGCAGGGTCTGCCCTGGGGCATTTCACTTGTCGAGTGCATCCGAGCACAGCTGAGCATCATATGGGAACAATATGGAACTGGTAATGTATTCACTAGAGAGCAGAGATAAAGCATTAGGGCCTCCAGTGGGGCAAAACCTTCATTAACGCACAGCAGGACAGCCTGGGAAATACAGGACATCCCTAGAGGTAAACAGACAAATGGGAAGTGTGGGAGGGAACGTTTCGGGCCGGTGAGAGTGTTACTTGTTTTCTCCTACAGCCAGGAATTTAATTCCATGTGATGCTTTTCCGACCCTCTGCTGTGGTAGAACCCAGTTTTGTCCTAAAACAGTATATCAGCAAACAGTATGCTGTTTATTGTGGAGTTCTGTAACTGTTTGCCACAGAGTCACTGTGTTTGTGTTTAATATTACATGTCAAATTTCAGATAGCAAACATGGGTGGACACTGAGTAAGTTTGCTATGTTGCCCCAGGTCTTGTGGCTCTGCAGTGTAGAGACACCAGGTAATCAGAGAATTTCTCACTTATCTCGTGTTTATTGTTGCTACAGTAACTGGTCTGTAAAGATAGTGAAACAGCCCTGTCACCAGACCAATAACTGTTAGATTCCCTCCCCCTCTACCTTCCCCTCCAGGCATGGACCCCCTGAAGAAGGTAATATCCATGCCATCACTCATTTAGTGGAATCAGTGGCAGATTTATGACACATCCAGCTGAGAGGCAAGCTTTTGGAGATGCAGGGGGTGCAGGAAAGAAGGAAGTAAATGAATGGCTTCTTTAAACACTGACAGGCCAGTGGTCAGATAGGTCTTGGCTTACACCTAATTTAAAATGATAAGATTACAAATGTTATTTTCTAATTGTCTGCTTTACATATATAAGACCAGTGTAACAGAGAATAAACACCAAGCTTTAGCTTTTCTGTGTTGAGATACATTTGCACTCCGTTTGGGATGTGAGAAAGACTAGCCTGGGGAATGGTGTTGCAGATTACCACACCAAACACCTTCTAACTTCAATGGTGGAAGCACTTCCCTAATTTGTCTTTCAAAGGCTCTTTGCTCTTTGAATAAAACCAATCTACACTGACATCAAAGTGATAAGAAGTGGATTGACGCCGGATCGACACCTTGGGTTGGCGTAAGATGCGCGATGTTATCCGCGTAATCCCCTTTCAAATGTATGCACTTCATTCATATAATGCGTGTGCGCGCTGTCGTAAAATCTTGTTGCCCTCGAAATTATCTACAGCAAAACTGAAGCTGTAAATGAAAACATTTAGAAGTTCTTGTTTAAAAAACAACTTTTAATTTCTACAATATTAATAAATAGACACCAGGAACATAAAAATACAAGGGGGAAAAGTGCAAACAGACAAATCCATAAACGCAATCGTTTTCATTTGGGTCCACGATCTCTCCGTCTCAGGCCATCCCCATCTTCCCTTTTGGCGCACACGTGTTTGACTATGACGTGAGAACAGTCCTCGCAGTGCACCTTGCAGCACCAGTGGAATTTGCAGTTGCAGCTGCTCGCTACCTCCGTGCGTTTCTCTTCCACTCTCAGGCCGCATTCATGACACAGCCTGCGGCAGCTCCTTCTTTCCCCATGTGTTAAACCCCGTCCATGCAGCAGACACTCCCGGCCCTCTGTGCCTTGCACCCCTAAGCTGGTGTTCTTCCTGCAATAGTCCGGAGAGTCCTGCAGATAGATGAGCTCTGACTGGGCGATGCTGCCGAGTGCGTCCATAATGGCACCTTGGTTGTCTGCGCTGTTACCGGCATTCATGCGCTTTTGGTCAATGTCCAGTTTTTCAGCGTGACTGTACTTGATCTTTAAGTAATTGCCGACTGCTCTGAAATTGGACAGCTGTGTCCAACAAGTTTTTATACTGCAGCTCTCAGACATCCCGTGGCATCTGCAGATACGCGTCATTGTATCTTTCACAGCCTGTTGGAAACAAGGGTCTGTTAGTAGCTTCTAATACCTTAGCACTGACCGATAAAGGATTAATGCAGGAATAATTGTGCTCGAAAATCACTTACCAGCCGTCCAGCCGCGTTGTTGTGCAGGTTGACAGCAGCCCTAGAGTCCTGACCTGTCTCTTCCGCGTCCACGTACTCTTTGGAAATCCTCTCTCCAAAGTCCACGTTAGCACTGCAGCCACCCCACAACCATCCGCGACCGCCTACGCGTCACAGTTTAGAAAATGATTAACAAGTTGCATGTCGGTAAATGGCGTTGTAACTAATTACATGTATACACTGATATGATTACTCACCCATCTTTCCGTTCTTTGAACCATCGCAGCCACAGTTTTCGATTTCTCCAAGACTGCAGTTCCTGGTCAGAGTGTACATGACCCCTGCTGAACTGATTGCATGAACGAAAGCCGTCTCTCTGGTGGCTGAATGAGAGGAAGCGTACAAGGTCTACTGGTGCAGCCTCTTATATGATACATATCCAGCATTCACTAATTACGCAGAAATATTAAAATTATCATGCCATGGTAACCATACATCCTAGAAAATTTCAAAGAAAGAAAACTCTTGCGGTTTAAAGGTCACCATATCCAAAGCTGAATCGACAACATAAACATGAAAAACAGATACAGACCCCCATTCAGAGGTGTGTATATTTGCATTTTCAAACTGGAGTAAAAGCCTATATAAACGACATCTGTGTGATAGGGCAGCAGTTACTGTGATGGTAAGAAAAAAAGTTGGAAAAGTACTGTGACGGTATAGATATCCATCTTAATAATCTCTGGTGTCATGTGGCCTCCGTATTTCCCCCCCAGATTCCAAAGAAATCTGCGGTAGAAATTATTTGGGGGCGGGGGCGGCTGCCACCAACAGTCTAGGCATTTCTAGTTGGAAATGCCGAGTAAAAGCGTAGGCTCCATAAAACCATGATCTACCTCGTTTCAGTCCTTTAAGCTGGGTTGCGCTGTCCGGGCAGTTCCATCTCTCCCAGGCAAATTGACGTTTGCACTCCTCAATCCCAATATGTGTGCCCACCTGCACGCTCCTTGCGAAGGTGAGATAGTCCTGCGGAAGAGGCAGTTGTCTCTCTCTCTCTCTCTCTTTTCAATTATATTTGAAATGTGAAAAAAGTCGCCATAATGACAGCAAGCACTTAAACAGGCATTTTTAAAATTTACCTTTGACCCCGTCATAAGAAAGTTGCTTCCGACCCTGAGGAATAAATAAATAAAACGTATAATTCTGTCCTGAGTTCACTTATTTAAAATTTTACATGCAATCAGTGTATACATGTCTTACCAAGCACATCCCGGATTAATTTTGTATAAAACAAAAAACAGCCCAAAAACTGATCGCACCATGTTCGTGTATCCTGTTGGCCTGTAGAGATGCAGGTATTTTGACCCCATGAGTCCTCTCTTACTTTACCGAGGAAGAAATTTAAGTCTTGTTCTTTGTTTCAGAGACCCGAGAAAGCTGATTGGGCGACCGGTTCGGGAAACGCCTATATTCGCACTTCAAAGGTTGGCATTAGGATGAAATTTATTTACTTCCCAAAGGCTGTGCGAGACCCAAGCACCGACATATTAATAAGAGAATCGGAATTTCTCCGCTGACAAATTGGAAGCAGTCGTGTATATTGTATAAAAATATTTATTATTTTAAATAATTATTATTAGGTAGACTTTTAAATATACAACCAATTGCAGTGACTCACACAAGATAAACAGCAACAGATGTACGCTGAACTCACAACAGCGGAATGCTTGGAGATATTGGTCCCCCAAACAAAATTTGGACTATATACAGAATCCATTGACTGAACCGGGGGTGGGACTTCAGATGAAATTTGAAATAATATCCATGTGATACAGAATAATCTCTGCTTTAGCTCATACTTGTAAAACTGATGAATATGATGAAAATCCCGAGTTCATAGTCTGTGCAAGAGATGTCAATCATTGTTGGTGCGCTTTGTTCCTCCGCTTCGCTCCTTTATTCTTCTTCCTGCTGCTTTTCTGTGCACAGTAAAATTTAGCTACAACTCGCTTGCATTTTTCACACTTGACTGTGCAGCACCAGTGAAATTTGCAGTTGCAGCTGGTGAAAACCTCTGTGAGCTTCTTCACGACTCTGAGGCCACAACCATTGCACAACCTGCGGCAGCTATTTCTCTCCCACTGGGACATGTTCTTGTCCTCCTTAAAGCACTCCCGTCCCTCTGTACCGTGCAATCCCAGGCTTTGGTTCTTGACACAGTAATTTGGAGAACTTTCCAGGTAAATGAGCTCCGTTCCAGCAATGCTCAAAACAGTGTGTGTCACGGCTTCTCGGTTGTCTGCGCTGTTCCCTGCTCTCACCGCCTTCTTGTCCATTTCCAGTTTCTTTGCATGTTTGTACTTCATCTTCAAGTAGTTGCCTACTTCTCTGAAATCGGCCATCTGCATCCAGCAGGTTTGGATGGTGCAGCTTCCAGACACTCCGTGACACTTGCAGGCTTTCCGCATGGTTGCTTTGATGGCCTGCCAGGAGAGCAAAAGTTTTAGCAGAAAATGCCAAATGAGTACGAACGTGAGCACATGCCTGGATGCCACGAATAAAAACAAGGAGCTCGTTTTCCCTTTACCAAGCTGAGTTAGTGTTACATGCGTAAAACACTAGTGATGTAAAACAACAACAGTCAGTAATACAATCAAATCTTACCAGTCTGCCTGCCTCGTTGTTATGCAAGTTGACCGCTGCGCGTGAATCATGCCCATCTTCCAGCGCGTCCACAAACTGTTTCGAGATCTTCTCCCCAAACGCCACATTCTCACTGCATCCTCCCCAAATCCATCCTGTACCACCTGGCACAAAATAATACATGATGTTATTCCGCTGTGGGAAATACAAGTCAGTTTCAGATCGCTTACTCTGTGCATAGAATACAAATTGAACAGATGTTTACCTGGCTGTCCAATTCTGGAGTCATCGCAGCCGCAGTTGTCAAAGTCCCCCGCAGTACAGTTCTTGGTGAGCGTGTACATCACTCCGGCAGCGCTGATGGCATGGACAAAAGACGTCTCCCTTGTCGCTACAATAAATGGCAACGCAAGCAAACCGCACTGCTTTACTTGGATATCTAGTTTGGCACCATTAATGCGTAATAAATACACTCCAATTCTGTGCGTAAAAGTTACTTTGTGTACAAGCGCATCAACAATGCTGTCAAGAAAGCGCAGGACCACACCACTTCTGGTTGCCGTATGATACAGATATGTGTAAAGTCTGAATTCTTACCACTCCGCAGGCTGTTATGTGGGGACAACGGAAGCGTGTTCTCTGGACAGTTCCACTTCTCCAAAGAGAACTGGCGTTTACACTCTTGTATCCCATTCTGTGCGCCCACTTGCACACTGTTAGCATAGGTCAGATAGGCCTTGGATGAGAAAGCGAACGAGGTTATCATTGCCATTATTAATGTCGGGATTAACTGTATAGAATTTGGCTCACAGGAACAGGTTTTACGTAACATTCATTATTAAAGCATGCGTTTACCTTTGGTCCGGCCATCAGAAAATTGTTCACGGGCCTGTAGAAAGAAAACAATACATCCACGTTAATAGTATAAGTCATCGTACCAATAGCAAATCCAGACACACCGTAACATTTTAAAATTTATTCCTGAGAGAAACAAATAAATAAATAGAAAATACATACCAAGCGGACGCCAGCTGGAAAAGACAGCACAAGAACAGAACTAAGTTTGCAGAGAGATTCAATGGTTGCATAGCGTGTTTATTCCAAGCTGAGGCCTGTGTGACGCATTCCAGGTGTGAGCGCCAAGAAAAAAGACGGCAAGAAGTTTGTTGCCCTGCGCCGCGCTGATGATATTTATATGGTCTTGCCCCCTTTGACTGACAGATTTGTCCAGCAAGTAACATTTTACTGTGAAATGCGTCAACAACGACATTGGCTGGGGAACCGTCGGTGCATAAGTGCACTTCAAAGAAGGAACGCAGACGAATTCACCTGTTGTTCCCAGGCTCTGATGCTAATTATATGGTTTTTCCACAAGGTAAATGCAGACAGTTAAATCAGTATGTCAGTCCATATGAACACTACGGAATAAATGAAGCTGTCTCGTAATTATCTCCCAGGCTTTGTTAAAAGAGATTTGAGAATAAATGTATTATGTGAGACAAATTATAGATGATAATTGACACATCGAGTGGCCTCTATATGGGTGTCATGGGGCGATTTATTGTTCAAGAGGCCATAAACATTCACAATATAGCACACCTTGGGCCCTGCAAAAGATCGTATAAATAAAACCACTGGAATTCTGTTCTGAATGCTGAATCGCCAGGCTTGTTGTGTAGTTGAAACAGCTGGGAAATGGCACCAGTATCCCAGGGTGACAGAGTAACTACAAAGCCTTACAGCCTTTCTGGAGTGACAGTATATAGTGATGTAAATACTGCCTCACACATCGGCGAAATTGGCACCATCGTGATAATAGGATAATAGATGTTTCCCTGGGAAACAACTCGGTGCAAAAACAGTCTGGAATTTACAAGAGTAAACACACACATGAGGACTGTAGCACTTACAATGCGGCATCGCACGGTCATTTTATTACATCATATGTTTAGTTTCACTTTTGACCTAATCTAAAAACTGACTGACAAGTTTTATGTAGGCTAAACACTGGATGATCCCTTCACTCTGATCACGTTTAATTCCGCAGATTCTCTCTCTCGCTTTGGCCCATCCAATCAATCAGGAGTCATCGCCACCAGTTTCTGTCTTTTCATACTTTTACTGGGACTTGGGGATGGAGCTTGTCAGATCCCCGTTAAGCCACTCAGAATCCCTCAAAACAACAATTCACTCAGCCTGCACAAAAAGCAGAGAGATGCAGGTGATGATAATCCTCACTCATTAGATATCAGCTGCATTCGCGACTGAAACCTAGAGCCCCGCCCCCTCCCCATTCTTAAACCGTTGAGCATAGTAGGACCTTTAACGATATTAATGGGTTTACTGATAGAAACAATCCATCTGGGCGTGCCTACGTGACGACGTAAGTATCGAAACTGACGGCGGGTCAGGGCAAAACATCTGGGTTACAGGGCGGCATTTTTAAACGAATACTCCAGAGACCACATGGGTATTTTTGCTTCACCTCTTAAATGTATAGGCTTTTTAATAATATACACTAAACACCCCCATTCCCCCCCAACACGTTGTTTTTATGCACTGTATGGGGTATAAATTACATATAATGAATTTCAGTGTTAGGATCCTTCAAATCCCCTCCCGTTTAGGTATCATGACGTGAATAATATGCACGTTAATGAAGCTGATCTAAATAACACTGCGGACACACGAGGCCAGTGAGCATTGGTGAATGGCTTGCAGTGTGAAGTCTGAGAAATGGTTCTGTAAAGGCTCAGGGGGGTGACAGGTTTGACAGGCGGAGGGAGAGTGGCAGGAGAAACACCGGCAGGCGGAGATTTTGGGTTATAAATCACTGATATTGTGTGTGTGGAGCGACTTGTGAAAACTGAATAAAGTCTGTTGGAGTATTAATTACTTGTGTCAATGGATGGTTATTATTCAATAACCATAATTATCAGTTGTTGCATAATTCTGAACTTCAACTGAACACCTTCACAATTCAAAGATGGCTATAACCACAGCTTTTAAAAGAATGTTGTGATTAAATGAAATTAATATGCACAATATTCACAGTTTCATGTTTCCCTCTTCAGACACAGGTGATGCAATCAAATGTAACAATAGAAATGATTAAATGCTATTTTAATGTGCTGGAATTACCCCATTCACCCACCCACCCTTCCACTTAGCGCTATTTGGCCAGCTGTGCCATTTAACTTCAATGTTTAATATAAAATAATCTCAAATTGCAAGACAAAACACTGTAGAGTCTGAAGGAAAGAGTCTGCTTTGTTGACTGACTTTTTCTGCTTTCCTGTGAAGGTTTGTCCACAGCATCTCCCCTCTTTTACCCATATCTGCAAATCTCCTGACAAAGAGAAAGGGGTTACATTTACTGCGCCCAACAGCAGACCTTTGAAGTTTAAGAATCAATAAATATATGAAAATGACTCAGCTCCGTGATACCTTTTATAGAATCACGGACTGAAAGTTCTGACTTGGGAATGTTGCTGCTGTATCAGTCCATCACAACAGCTGCACCATCAGCTGCGAGGCCATCAAACCCTGGAGGTAACATTTCTTCAGAGACCCGTTCATAGCGAGGCTTTTGAACTGCAGGATGTCACAGACAGCAGCCCCGGTGCATAACTGCAATTTAACAAGTTGAAAATAGAAGCAGCAGATCTTACCTTTGTAGAGAATTCCTGTAAAAGCTGACACTCTGAATCCTTTTAATTTTGCTTTTATTTACTTAGTGGTAGTTTTCACATTGAAACTGCAGTAATGGGTGATGATCTCTCCAGTGAACAGAAATGAATGATTTTATAATCGTGAATTAATCTTGAATGAGTTATCAATTTCTATATTTCTATTTTTAATATTGGTTTTCTGGTTAATTTATCATGTGTCAAGGCAACCATTTGCACTCACATTCACACCTAAGGGCAATTTAGGATCACCAACTAACCTAACTCCCCCCTAATTACATGTCTTTAGACTCTGGAGAGAAAGGCCCTGGCAAGATGTCGCTGCCCATGTCAAGGCTGGGGTCACATTCATGCACACTGTAACTGTTTGCAACTGTCATGACATTTCCTCTGGGGTGGATGAAAAAAAAAAAAAACAGAGGAAGAAAAAAGCAGCAGGATAAAGGTTGGTTTCCGTGCATAATTGCAATATTTTATCATAAACTTTCACTAACAAATACATTAGTTAAACATCAAATGAGCCTTAAAGTAAGGAGATTTTAGGTTATACTGAATGTAAACCAGGCATCGTGGTTGGTAGCCTACCTTTAGCTCACTAGATAGTTAGCATCCTAAAGAGCATATGTGAGCTTCATGTTTGAATTACATTCCTAAATAACCACTTCAACACAATGTAAGTTAGCTAGTTCTTCTGAGCAAAACAATTATTACTCATTAGGCTGCTTTTTTTCTGTAATTGAAGTTTTCTGAACAAAGGGACGATGCTAGTCACATGCTAATGGGAACCTCTTCAACCCATCCTAGTGGCAGATGGAAAGATATCCAGTTAATATGTAACCACCATTGTCCCATTATGACACAGAGCTTCTGTTTCATAGATTTTGGGGTCTTTGGAGTTACAATCCAACATTGTTAAACCTCAGTTAGTTATTTAGGTGTTTATTTATTAAGATCAGTTTTGGATGCTGTTGTTTTGCTTATTGTTTTCACTGAGATATTAGAGTTTGCTAAAAGCTGGTAAAACAAACTCACTAAACTATTTCCCCACGAGCACTGCTGAAATATTTTGAAACACTGCCAACAACATCTTCCCATGACACTTTCCAGCTCAGTGTAAACCATAATAATGACTGTGTTAGATGCGCAACGCACAAATGATCAAGCATGGACAGTATACAGTTAATGCTGGCAGCGAGGGATGGGTGATTGGTTTGTCCCCAAATCGAATTTTTCTTAAGGCCCCATAAAACTTTGGGCCGGTTCTGATTAGCCACCAGCACTACATTTTGTGATTGCAAATCTTAAAGTATTGTAATAATTTCTTGTAATCACATTAACAATAAAACTCTGACATACATATAGTAAATAAGATATACACTGGTACATACTGTATGTTTCAATGTGTGTATCATTAGTTTTATTTCTTTGCCTCATAAGTACCATGTGTCTGTGGGTTTGTCATTGTCTTGATTTGCACATCTATACAAATGAGACAGCACAATGCACAGGGCTGACTGGTTCCATGTCTTCATATTTATTTCATAAATAAAAGTAAAAAGTTTATTAAGAAAACATCCCACATGATTTGACTTCAATTGCCCCCATGTCCATAACCACCTCCCCACCAGCCCTGCAGCCTGGATGCCTGCCTATCGCTCTGTGCTACATCACTACACTACACTTCCCAGTTTGGCAACATTGGAAACGCGTTAGCTATAAGCTAACAGCACAAGACAGGCACCCAGGCTGAAGTTTTCATATTGGTTATAGAGCCCCCTTATGAGGATGCCATATACCCTTATAGCATCCTAGGGAGCTCAAGAGCACCCTTTTCTGAAGACAATGAAAGCGGTTCAAATACTGTGATAATCAAAAGAAAGTGCTTTTTTGCTGTGGCATCTCAGCTTCTTTTCTTCATGTGCTCAAGTCAAGGTGTGGCATCGCCTTTCTCTCTTGCTCAATGGCTGGAAAAGAAGAGAAAAACAGACCGTTGGTGGGGTTGTGTTCAGTAAACCCGTGAGAAGATGCTGCTTTTTGATTCTGCTGTGCATCAATGATGTGCTGACACTGCAGCTGTTTGCTTCAGCTCTCCGCTGGCTGACAGTGTGGTCTTTAGACAGCACAGGAAATGATGATGAGGAGCTACTGACAGTAATAAATTGTTGCAGAGGGTGAACACACATGTATGCGAGCACTCACTCTCTTTGGTGGGCAGAGGGTTTTTCTCTTTTGTCTCCGTCTTCTTCAGCTTCGTCTTGTCGAAACGAGCGATCTCAGTCATGTCGGGCTTGTCAGACATTTTGGCTGGAAAAGGTGAGAAAGATAACTGAGCACACAGATTTGACCTTTCCCGTCGAGCCTCATGTTGTGATAATGCGGCATCACGTAAACAGTCATTTATTAAAAATCTAAATCAGTGTAGTGAATTGAAAGTTCATCACAGGAGCCTTTAAATCTATTCAAAGCTTTGTCTAGTATTCAGCATAATCTTTGCAGTCGATAAAGGGAGTGGCTACTACATGGGCTGCTCAGACTACATGATGCATATGGGTGGTGGCTGCCTCCCACTCACGCTCTACGTTCATATTAGCTTCTCTGAAATGTCGATGTAGTTAACATGTGCCTGTTTTCACCCAGCTGCGTTTTCTTTCCTTTGTCTCTGTTTTTACCTCTCTAAGGCCAAAGTCTTTGTTCTCTCTCTCTGCATCATTTCTCTCTCTCTCTCTCATCTTACCGCATCCACCCCTGCAGCCTTGTGGATGCAGGCAATGCTCCACAGGCTCCACTGCAGTCATATTCCTAGGCTAGCCTCAGGTCTGACTAATCTGCCTTTCACAGTCTAGCCCAGTCATGCATGTTTGAGCCGCTGCTATGTCAGAGACTTCTGTGGAAATATGACAAGCCCACAAGCCTGCAGCAAGTCATTTGCAAACCAAGCAACAGTGAAATTATCCTCACTAGTGTGAATTTGAATGAGGCCTAGTAAAATCACTTTGACAAAGAAATAGATACGCCGGGCACATGGCCAGAATTTTAAAGGCGCACTGAATCCTTTCTTTATCACGACATGTGTATCCACTTATGGTAACCACTAATATTAATAGCAGCAGTTATATTCTCTCCCTTTGCAATTCATTATTAAATCCAATTATCCAAAACATTTGCAATATTGTTTCTTTATCACTATGACCACCACCATCCTCAACATCCCTTTTTCTCATCATTTCGTCTGTTGCCATTGCCCATCCAGCCACACCCCAATCCTTTGTCTGAGTCCTGGTTAAAAACAGAACTAAAGAGAGACACACAGAAACAGAGCAATGAAGAGCACACTGAAGGAAAGATGAGTCTTTCTTACCGATGTTCCACAAAGCAGTGGGCTAAAATCCACCAGCAGGGAGGGACACAGACACAGAGCTGGAGACAGGAGAGCGATACGGAAGCTGAGTGATTCTGCCGGTGTGTGCACGCCTGCCTGCATCCAGGGTGTGGGTATAAGAGAGAGGGAGGGAGGGAGGGGGAGAGAGAGATGGTGGAGAGAGAATGACTGAGAGCTTGGTCAGTCTTCCTTTATGTCATCAATATTAATGTTCTCAAGGGAAAGGACTAAAGAGAGAGCATACACTAGCAAGAAACAGCTGTTTTTTTTGTAGATCACCTAAAATTGATGCAATTAATTATTTAGCTAATACAGTGTGTGTATTCTAGGTTGCCTTAAACCCTGTTTTGCTGAGTAAGTCAGGGACACAGTGCATGAAATGCCAAAAAGGGGCGTTGATCTACTTCTATAGCTAACCACAATGGTTAATGCAGTGTGTATCAATGAAAACTGACAGACACATTCACTGTGGTTATTCACCTTTTAAATTAGTCATTATGACCTGTATATGTGTCAGATATAATAATTAATTACGTAATAGCAGTTTATTTTTACTGAGGCATACCATGGACTGATGCCACATTCCACAGCAAAGTATCACGCGGTGTCTTTGCTGCACATGGTCTCAGCATCTGCAATGGTGAATAAATAAACTGTTACTCATCTCTGTGCATGTTCTCTCAGGGCCTGTGTGACTAAAGTACACATTAGCATGATGAGCAGTCACACACAACTTTGTTATATTTCTCCCCAAAAACAACTAAAATCACCAAAACAGGAAGTAAAACAACAGGAAATAGGTCAGGTAGAGTTAATAAAACAATGTGTACTTTCAACAATAACCTTCAGTAGTTCCTATTTTATAAGATGTGAAAGCTTCTCTAATGTACACATTGTTACACAGCAGCACTTAAGAATAAGGAAAAAAACCCCACAGGGCAATAGAAATGCATGTTTGCAGCTGCCAAAATAAAAGCCTGTGCTTTAATTTATAGTGAACTCTAAATGTGCAGTGGCCTGATTTTATTACAGCACAAAAAACATCGTACTGAAACATGAATGAACAAATATAAAGTAAATACAAGAAGATGCAGGTAAAGCAGTAAAATAAATTAATAAAATGACCATAAAACTCAGTGTAGGCAGTGTGTCATAGAGCTGTTTGACAACGTATATGTTCACTGTAATCACTATAATTTTTTATTGAATACTTTAAATTTATTAAAATATAGAATTTAAAAGGACATGGTAGCTTGAATAATTAGTACAGCAGAAAACTATTTCTTAAATTTTTTATGCCGTAGCATGTACAGCATATAGTTTGCAATGCATATCCCGAGAAGAGTCTTTATAAAAATGCACTAAACAAGAAAATAGACAAAAAGCAGCACAAAAAATAAAGAAATCACATCATCAAATAATAGTTTTGCAAGTTTGCACAGCTATAACTAATATTAATCCTCATTCAACCAACATGTTATACATACATGGACTGCTGACTGGGGTCCCTGGAGACCTCAAGAATTATTTATTGTGAGAATCATAATAACAATATAATATCATAATAATAGCAAAACTCATTTCTTCCCAAAGCATTATTAATTATGTAATTAATGTTGTTCAGAGCAAAGTTAACATAAATTTGCATATTTTATAAAAGGAAAATCTATACTTGTAATGTAAAATAAAGCTTTTATCCCAAATATAATCCACATTATTATTTTAAAGCTTACTTAGTTTTCAGAAATTTCAAGTAAACGTTATTTGTGTTGAATTAATACAACACAAATAATGAAGCCAATCGGAATCATTTTGACTTCAATATGAAACAACTGAAATAAACACACAACCAGACAGCTCAGGGATCTAATCTCTCTAGTATGTCATGGGTCTATCCTGAGGCCTCTTCACCTTCTCCTGGGGCATGCCCAAAACATTTCATCAAAGAGGTGCCCCGGAGCATTCTGGTCAGATGCCTGAAACACCTCAGCTGGCTCCTTTGGCTGTTGCACAGCGGCTCTAGTCTGCATCCCTCCCAAATCACTTTATCTCTAATGCTTCAGGGGAAGCTCATCTCTGTTTGCATCTCACTTTTTCAGTCACTTCCCAGAGCTCATGACCATAGGTGAGGGCCGGAACATGGATCAACCTATAAGGCCCCGTTTACACGACACAGTTTCAAAATGAAAACGGGTAAGTTTTAATGTGTTTCGGCCTCCTCGTCTACACGAGAGAGGAGTGACAATGCTTCTTGTGTTTCGTGTTTCCGTGTAAACAGAGAACATTTCTGAAACGTCTCCGTGTAAACGCGTCACTTTTCGGAAATGGCAATGGCAGCTATGTGTCCACATTGCAGATGTCACACCAATCTGTCTATTAACTCTTCCCTCACTCATGAACAAGACCCTAAGATACTTAAACTCCTCCGTTGCCGTTGGGGCAGGAACTCATCTGCTGCTCTGAAGTAGTTACTTCACCCTTTTCCAGCTGAGAGCCACATCCTCAGACTTGGAGGTGCTAATTCTCATCCCATCTGCTTCACACTCAACTGCAAAGTGGCCCAGCGGAAGATGGAGGTCATCTCCCAATGAAGTCAACAGAAGCACATAATCTGCAAAAATGCAGAGATGAGATCCTTAGTCCACTGATCTTTCCACCCCCCACACCGCAGCTAGGCCATAATTCTAATGAAAATAATCTGGATAAAGGGCAGCCCTTTCTGCTCAGTCTGGCTTATAGCTGGCAATGTGACCCAAGGTCTCGCTATATGTACTGTACAGGGACCAGAAACAACTAAAAGCAACTAAAGCTAATCAGACAGAACAGGCAGTTATGGTACACGATTTGCATCATGATATTTTCAGGGTGTGCTGGCATGTTACAGGAGGAGCAAACAGTTGCTACCTTCCTGTCTGTGATTTTGGAGTAATGGTAACACCGTTACTGAGTAAAGCTTTCAACTGAGCATTGGACTGTCAACATGTGGAGTTCTCCTCACTCCCAGGAGGGTCAATCCTGCTTAGATTGGGGCTTGTAATGTAGCAGTATTAGCTCTCATGTGTGGCATGACCAGGGCATGCCCCAGCACTCTCAGATACAGTAGATCCAGTAGGTCCAACATTCGGATAACTTCCAGATGATGAAGGCAGGGTTAGCGTCTGAGTCTTTCTTCTTTAAAATGATTGACAGAGTGCCCTTACCCCCATGGATACTGTATACTACTATAATTTAGGACCCATGACAAATATTTAGTGAAAATAAGTGCAAATGGGTGCTTCTGACTGGGACCCCAAAACATTTGTATTAAAAAAAAAAGGAAATGAAGCCAAAATAGAAAACAATGACGTCACATCGTTAGGAACCAATCGACAAAATCATAAAAATTGGATTGATAGAGAAAACCAGCTGCAAGATATGAAAAAGATATAGTTCTGTGCTCTGTATGGACCCCCAGTTTGTAGGATGAGGGTTACTATATGTGATGATTTGCTGTTTTTGTTAGTCTTTAATAGTAATAAAATAATTCTTCTTGAATTTTGTAGTATTAGGCTGAAATCGATATTCTGCCATCTTCTAAACTGATAAGATTAATGAGGAAATTATTGGCATATTAAGTGATAACGAGCTTAATCATTTGTTAGCAGCTGTGTATGAGTGGTTTTATTTGTCACATATCTCACTTTGTGCTGAAACGACTCTTGATCACATCATGCACTGAATCATGGCCCTTTGCTGACATCACAAAGCCTGCCAGCTATTCCTCATTAATCTTGCCAGAGGTACAGTTACAGCCTGCTGCTGGCAGGTGCTGAGTAAATCTGTCTTTAAAAAGAACAACTCATCTCAGATCAGAATAGATGATGAGTCAACCTGACCTGGAATGGAATCATGTGACTGGATAACTGATATAAGATGACATCTGAATTTCTCATTAGAAATGAATTTTTAGTCTTTTACATTTTCATATTTTTTCCCCCAATAAATGCTATCAATAAAACGTTCTTGCCTTGATAATGCATATTTCTCTCTCTTTCATGCTGTATATTTTTTTTGGCAGTTATACTTATTTAGGATATATATCTTTGATGGAGCAACAGCATTGTGCAAAAGTCTTCACCCTCCCTGCATTTCTTTATGCTTTGCTAGGAAAATGAAAATGGGTGCAGCTATTTATTGAAACGTGTGCAAACATACATGGAAATACAGCATATAAGGCAGAAACAGAGTTTGTGCAGTTCTAATGAGATTGAAAGTCAATATTTGGCATGACCACCTTTATTCTTCAGCACAGCCTGAACTCTCTTTGGCAGCTTTCTTGTCATTTCTTTCAGTAGTCTTCAGGAATAGTTCTCTAGGCTTCTTGAAGGAAATTCAAAGTTCTTCTTTGTTTGCTGCCTCTTGTTCTGTTCTCTGTCAAGATAATCCCACACTGCTTCCAAAAATGTTGACGTCCAGGCTCCGGGGAGGCCAATCCATGACTGATAGTGTTCCAGTTTTTTTTTTTTTTTTTAATCCAGGTATGCTTTCACTGCATTGGCAGTATGTTTGAGATCATGGTCATACTGAAAAATGAAGCAGTTGCCAATCAGACACTTCTCAGATAATATTGCCAGGTGGACCAAACTCTGATTGTATTTTTCTGCATTCATAATTCCATCAATTTTGACAAGACCCCCAACACAACTGGCTGAAATGCAGCTCCAAACCATAACAGAGCTTCTGCTGTGTTTTAAAGAGGGTTGTGGACTCTGACTGTTGTACCTCTCACCTGACTGCGTTCAAAGATTTCAGATTTGGATTCATTCCTCCATCAGACCTGTTGCCATTGATTTTCAGTCCTGTTCTTGTGTAATTTGGCATACCTCAGCCTTTTTTCCCCTCTTTCCCTTCCTTAAGAATGGCTTCTTGACAGCAATCCTTCGACTGAGACCACTTCTGAGTAGATTGATCAGCTGAAAGGCCAGATGCATCTTTCAGGTCCTGTGTCAGGTCTTTGTTTGATTTAAGAAAACATTACGCACTATGCCAAGATTTGTGAAGCTTTTGGCTCTTTAGCTCTTTGGGAATCACCTTGGTAGTGCAAAATTCTATTTTATGCCTGACAAAGTGCTGTTTTAGGTATTTTCACAGGTTCAGCTAAATGGGAACAAATTATGTGCTTTTGAATTAGGTGGCTGGTAGCAAAATACCTAAAGATACTATTTAAAATGGATTCTTCTCTAATTTATCTGTTAAGTGTAGACACACCACTGGTTCATGCCTTAGTTTAGGTGTTTTTTTATGCTTGAATGAGTCATAGGTTAGTGTTATGAGACTTAACAAACAGAGAAACAAAAAAATGGTCAGGTAATAGGACTGGACAGAAAATGAGTGAAAAAGCAGCTAATGTCCAAAGCGAAGCTTTGAAAGACCCTCAGAAAGCCCGGAGAACTGTTGCTCCTGACCACTTTAAATTACTGAAACACTAAGCAGTGTGTTAATGTATGACATCACATTACTGGATGACTTTGGGTTTTACTGGATTACATCAACATTATAATGGGATCACTGATGACTCTTGAGTGTTCTCTGAGGAAGCTACAGCACCACCTTCTGGCTTAAGTCTTCATTCCGTTTCATCATTTAGCAAGATCCATTGTGCACACAGAATAAAAAAACAAAATGAATAATATATTGCAGCCTGGTTAGACTTAGACTCAACTCAAGGCCTGCTGCAAGCCTACATGCAGTACCTAAATAATCCACACTGACCTCTGTGAATGCCTTTTGGACCTCATTATATTTCAGTGCTCTTCAAATGACATAGTGATTCAGCCTTTCAAGCACATCTTCCCAATAAGCTGTTTGTTTCCTTGTAATATTGTGAAGGGAGAAGAAGATTTTGACCTTCTCCAATTTGTCCAGGGCCTCAAATTAACCTTTCTGTTTGAAATGTTGTACATCTGAGGCTGGGAGAGCTTTGTCAGATATGCTCTGACAAAGGTCAGACTTAGAAACCAAATGACTTCTCAGAAAAATCTGACATCTTACTTCCTGTTGATGCGTGGTGATAGACCAGCACACCTTTTGTGGGTTCAAGTCTGTGCTTGTGCTGTTCAGATAGATGATACGGGCAGAGATAAACATACCTAGGGGTCCTGTAGGACAGAAATGGCAGAACCTTGCAGATTTATATTGATAAACAGATGAATGATATTTAAGAACTGTATTTCTTACACCAAGGAAGGCCTGTTCTGTCACATAAAAACAAAAATTTCCACATTTCTATTAAACACAGGATGGCAGCACAGGACTATTTAAAATTTGCAGGCTTAAAGCTGCAGTGAAGGTAACAGTCTATGAGGGACCACCAGGGTGCACTCATCCCTCAGCGCTGACCAACATTTTGTAACAGCTTAAAGTGTACAGTCATGCGAATTATTATTATATATATATATATATATATATATATATATATATATATATATATATATATATATATATATATATATATATATATATATATATATATATATACATTCAAACACTTCTTATATTATTTTATTATTGTTTTTTAAACCTTTATTTTACCAGGTAAAAGTGTTTGAGAACTAGTTCTCATTTACAAACACGACCTGGCATATATATATATATATATATATATATATATATATATATATATATATATATATATATATATATATATAGAATCATAGAATTGACAATCTTTTGCAAGCACAGTTTAGCCCATAATTGTTTCTTAAAAGCAAGAGTTTGAAGCTAGTTAGCGGAATGGTTTCAGTACGAGATTCCAAGATGATGGGAAAAAATTGAGCCTCTAGAAATTATTTTCAGTTCTGCAGAGACGCTTCAAGTACAACAGTATTTACTGTAATGGATATGGCAGATAAACATGCTGGCTGTGTTATGAACTGCAGCTCTGTGACTAAATTGCCGTCAGGTTTTCTTTTACAGCAGTGTTTTAAATTTATATTTGAGGTTAATCGCTGTCAGACATTTAATCCAAAAAAAAAGGAAAAAAAAGAATGCCAGTTAAATTACGGTAACAGGTTGGGAATTGGTAAAAACTAGAATTGATTGGTTGCGGAGGGGAGAGGTGGGTATTTACATTTACACCACATTTAATTCCATGGGAATCTTTTATGTATTTATTAATATTTACTGCATACAGCCAGTTTGAAGGCATGTTTTGTCATTTTGGTTGCAGTTTGTGAATGCTTGTAGACTATGCTCATCGATGTTTGCTAGAGTTAGAAGAGAAAGCAAAGGTAAAGCTATAATCAGTGGCTGGTGGGTAGAAGATAGGTCGTATTTTATAATTAGTGTTATCAAATTTAGCAAAGTTTGTTATCTTCATGCCTTTAGACTTGATGATTTTAATGTTTGAGGACTGTATTTTATGCAACAGAACTTTGATAGCACAAAACTTTGATGGTGATGAGGGTGTCATCCAGCCCTTCTCATTATTTAAACTTCCAGATGTAATATAGTAGTCAGAGGGAATGGACAGAGAAATATAGCATTAGCATAATCAGCATTTGACCATTTTTTTTAATAGCGTGAGTGATTAAATTGTGCAAACCTTTCTTTTTTCACCTGTTTGTACAAAGATGAGGAGTAAAACAGAGAGCCTGACTATGTTAGCAACCTCATGGGATCAAAAAAGATACTAAGACAATAGTATAAAAAAATTTGAAAAAAAATCACATTTTCTTCCTACACTTTTAAAAAAACTAATTGGACACACAAAAACACATACAACATGTTAATTCTGTATCCAAGAATGAAATTGTTAAATTTTGTCAGTCTTTGTAGGCTAATAAGCTAAGCCAACTAGCTATCTTTAGCTTTATATTTAGCCAGGTGTTCAAACATGGTGGTTCCCTCTAGTCTAAACCACAGACAGTGGTTTAGCAAGATAGATTTAGCTTCCAGCTTTTGAAAGCTGAAGCCTAAGCAGAAGTGCCTTAAACCTGCATTCTTTTTAAAGAAGTGGGTGATAGCTGTGGTTGCAAAAACATCTTCAGTCCTGTGGAGATTTTGGAGTCACATAACTGCTAACTATGTGACATTAACTTATCTCCCATTTTGGATCTATGACAATATAGGGTCAAGTCGATAAGGCTCCAATCATACAAAGCCTAGAGACCCCCTGACAACCACCTGTTGCTAGGGAAAAATATGTATTCCCTGACTGACAGGCAAAAATTTCCTTGTGATGCTTTGGCCACTAGCCGATTGCCACAGTTGCCTGTAGTTTACAAGGAACACACTGACATGTCTGCAAATGCTTGCCAACTGCTCTCCAAGCAGTAGTGAAACTCAGCGACGTGCAGTGAGGTTTGTGACGGGTGAGGCACTGACTCGTCTGGAGTCGGATGTTCATATGTATGAACCCAAAATGGAAGCTTATTTTTCAATTTTAATTATACTAATGATTAATTATGCTTTAATCAACTCCATACCGTTCAACAATGATGGCAATAAAAACAAAATATTTAATGTAAGGTCAAACTATTTATTTTTTTTGGGGGGGGGGGGGCAGGGAGAGAGATTTCTCTTTTTAAATAAATAAAAAAAACATGTATTATCTTACCTGTATTTGAAAGCAAAGTCCATGTCCCTATCCTGCTGCTGGGACAACACTGTTGCAGCACTGCCCCCTATCGGTGCGGAACGGTACTTTCTACCTCACCCCATGTATTTTCAGTGTGCATTTATGACCGATCACAAAGAATAAACATGTCACAAACATTCACTCAATATATTAGACAGACTGTGAAATATCAGCATGTGTAGCACATGTGTATTCAAACATGTATATTGTCGATATAAAGAGAGACAGCAATGGGCATGCGCCAACCGCCTGCTTCATTTATTGTGACACAGCGCCACCAGAGGTGAGCCAGAGCACTGCATCCACCCCGCATTTCCTCCGGGTGTTTGAACAGGCAATGCGTAAATTCCGGCATTTTGACCATTAAAGTGTTGAAATAATTCAGAAAACAGTTTGATAAAACAATTTTATGGAACAGTCAAGTGGTCAAATGTATTTTCTCTTATCATTGTTAGTATTTTACATGACGTGCAGTCAGGGGAGGCACTGCCCCACCTGCCTCCCCTGACTGCACGTCACTGGTGAAACTGTGAAAAGTGTGACACAAACCAGAAATGTAGATCTGCAGACAAGTCACTGTCTTTCCTGCAAACTATAGGCAACCGCAGCAGTCTACTAGCAGCACCCTCTTTGCGAGCAGTTTCACCTAGTGAAAGCTATCAACCTGCAACAAACACTTGCCAACAGCTGTGGAATATACATTTTCCCCTGGTGACCAGCAACTTTTTCTCGGGCAATGTGCATGTGACATCACCCGAGAGTTTATGGCCTCAGTCACTCATTTTGGATGTTATTGTATAAAAAAATTATTTAATTTTATAAATTTTGGTCATTCTAAGTCTCAGAAAGGAGGATTATCAAGGATATCCTCGTGGGCTACCAACTTGTGATTAACACGTCTTTTATATAATGAGCATGCAGTTTCACCAGATGATTATCTCAAGACTTCAAAACGGGACTTCAAAATGTCCACCTTTTGTACAGTCTGTACTATGAATGTGAATTTGTGTCAGACTATTCCTTTACCAATCCCCTTTTGCTCTCACACTCACTCACACACTTTTTCTCTCCTTGCAGTCTGGTGGACAGAGAAGTGCATTTCTAACACACATTATATATTACAGGCATCGACACAGACATTTGTATGCACACCTATCGACAGTTTCGCACAGCTTAAGTTATTTTTCATCATCCAGCCTGATGGAAGATGATTTTAAGTGCTGGAAATAGATTGGGCAATTTATTTAGTTCCCCCCTGAATGAAAAGGCGACATTGTTATTCAACAAGAAGAACTCTGGCTGAAGTGTAATTACTTACCACATTCAAACAAATTAAATCCTGCCCAGAGCTTTTTATCAGCCTTAAACCAACAGAATGAAGGGACTCTAATGCAAATATGCAAAGACCTCTCAAAATAATCTTTTTACTTTGTCAGCCATTGTGAAAGCACTGATTTGTCTGTCAAACAAGTCTGATTACTCCACATTCAAAGAGGAATTAGGTGTTAAACAAAGTGGGGCAGACAAACTAGAACTCTGTGTGTTTTTGTTCAGAGGAGTTGTTGGATTTGTAGGATGGGTCAGGAGAGAGCCGGATCAGTAAGACCCGATAAGCGCTCTGCCTCAGCTCATGATCTACACAACTAATGATGCAGCGTTTGATTGGTGGCCTGTGTTCCCTCACCGGGCCAATGAGCTGAGAGCATCTTGGTGTGGAGGCGTTATCTCACCTAGCCAGCTGGAGGACAGTGACAGAGATGAAAAGAGAAGGAAGAAAACAGTGGAGATAGAGAAAGAGATGAGGGATGAAGGAGAGAAAGAGATAGATAGATGGAAGATTCAAGTACTGTTCTAAAAAAAACATGTTTGTAATGCACCTTATCAGGTAACACTAAGGAATGACAATCTCTGAATATGTTGTCCATAATAGAGTGTGCGTATATGTGTGTGTGTTTTATAGTTTTGTCAGTGTTGTTGTGCACGCGCATCCATCGCATCGCTCTTTTTGAAATATCTTCTTTTAGGGTGATCTAAGGCTTTGTTTGCAAACACATCAAAGTAAATATCCTCTATGCATCTTCTCTCTTCCAGCATCTCTCCATCTCCCCCTCAACTTTCTCTCAGGGATAAATGCGACGTGTTAAGCATTCACACAACTGAAGGGCTTGAATAGATTAAGCAAATGATCAATCCTTTAAATCCACCCGCCAGTAAATTACATGACTGGCACAACAAACAAATTTACTCATTTGTGAGAGCTAAACGTGAGGAGGCTATTGAAAGCAATCTTTAGCCCTATAGGAAAACAAAACTGACTGTGTCGCAGAGCTGTTCATCTCTGACAATTACAGTAACAATTAGCTGCTAAATGATGGTGCAGTAATGTTGCTTTTAAATCCATGCATCAGAGTGTTCATTTTACCAGCAAAGTGCAAAAGCTTTGAAATTGGATGTAAGCATCTGCAGCATCTACGCTCCCCTCCAAAAGTATTGGACCAGTGAGGCCAGTCCCTTTATTTTTGCTGTAGACTGAAAACATTTGACATTAAAAGATGAATATGAGGCAAAAGATCAATGTCTCAGGTTTTGTTTCCAGGTTTTTACATCTGGATCTGATACACAGATCAGAAGATAGCACCTTTTGTCTGAACCCACTCATTTTTCTTGTGAGCAAAAGTATTGGAACATGTGACTGACAGGTGTGTTTTGTTGTCCAGGTGTGTCTTGTTACACTGATTATTCAAACAATAAATAGTGCTGAATGTCTACGCTCGGTTTCAGATTTGGGTTTTGCCTGTGCAGACTGTGCGTTATAGTTAGAGGAGTAACCAACAGGAAAACCAGAGAGCTGTCTGAGGGTGAAAAACAAGCAACTGTGAAGCTGAGATTTAGTGGTGAAGTGTCCAAGGAAACCCACTGCCCAATTGCATGCGAGTTTGGTCATACCACATGATACCACCAAGCCTGTTCCTGTCGGCCGTAAATGTTGTAATAAACAACAGAATCAGAATCAGAATTAGAGTCAGGTTTATTTGGCCAAGTATGTTTATGCACACAAGGAATTTGGTTCTGGTTGATGGTGTCTCTAGTACCATACAGTGTCATATAATTCAACTTAAATGCTATACTAAATACAAATACAAATCTAGGAAAGGAAGGTGCAGTGTAATTTAAGAACTATACAATATACAAAATCTAATAAATAATAAAATAAAGTGTAGTTGTAGTGTAACAACAATAGTGTGCAACATATGTGACATATATACATTATAGTTAACAAAAACGAACTTACGAAAACTGAAATTGAAAAAACGTTAACTGAAATAAATAAAAACTATAATTAAAAGGAAAAAAACGATAACTAAAACTGTATTGTGAGTTTACAAATTGAACTAAAATTAACTGAAATTATGATAAAATGACCTTCGTTTTTGTTGTTTTATTTAAAACTCTTGTGGACTGATATGAAATAATTTTTTTCCACTCTAGCAGTTTAAGCTGGGAGCGTCATCGGGCAACTGTGTGCGTGCGTGTGTGTGCTCACTGCACCGGTCCACAAAGTATTGGCAGCGGTCTGCCGAGAAAGCACCAGAGTCCCATAAAGGGGTTTGAGTACGATATCACAGTCAGAAGCGAGTGTCTTGTTGTGGATGATGAAAACGTATGGAGTACTTCTCAATCAGGAAAAAACCACCAACATCAAAGTCCACCTGAGAAGCACACAACGACTACACCTCTGGAGAAATGTGACTACAGGTCGGGTCCATGCAGCCCGCAATGTTGTGATTAACCTGTTCAGTCCTTGTGCATTTCCGGCTACTTATCGCCGCAGTGTTTGAATTTACCAGTCAGAGAATAACAATCAGGAATAATAATCAAAGCATCAATATAAGGACTCACAAATATCAGCAAATTCCTGCAGTGAGACTGCTGAAACTATTGAAATTGATGTGAGGGAATGAAGAAAGTGAAAAAACAGGGACTAATATGCTTGAAGCCAAAAAAACTGAGCACAAAGAGTGAGGACCAAACAAAAAGTCCCAGCCGGCACCGCATATATAACACCAGCACACGAACACAAGGTAATTAACACACACAATCCAGCTACACAAGCATAAATGTGGACATGAGGTCGGCCACTTGTAGGTTTTGTACAGAGGCCGCAATGACCCTGCAAGTCTAATCAGTGAGCATCTAACCAAGCTAGCTCCAAAACAGAAGCAGCATCATGTGGTGGAGAACATCAGGATGCAGCTGGATTTGAGCTTTGACTCCGTCAAAAGTTCGGTTTGTTTTTGTCAAACATTCGCTGTGTTCTGATGTTATACACGACGTGTACTGCACTGACACTGAACTTTATTGTAGAGTTTGAGTTTTGGAGGTCATGTTTTTCTTTATGTTTCTCCCTGTTGATGTTCATGTGTGTCTTTAATATTACACAAATTAAGCACATAATGCTGCTATTTTGTGAACTGTTGGTTGTTGACTGCAATTTTTTAAATGGTATCTTTTGTCAAGCTTTTATTACACAGTAGTCACTCTTGCACCTGACAAAGTATGAAAAACTAAAACTTACAAAAACTACGCTGAAACTAAGTATGAAGGGTGTTACTATCTACTATTTGCAGAAGACGTCATGAACAAAAGTACAGAAGCTTCACTAGAAGATGCAAAACACTAATTAGCAAGAATAAGAAGGCCAGGTTGGAATTTACCAAGAAATACAGAGACAATCCTCAGAAATTCTGGGACAAAGTTTTATGGACTGATGAGAGAAAGATGAACCTTTACCAATGTGATGGAAAGGCGAACGTTTGGAGAAGAAAGGATCTGCTCATGATCCCAAACCTGTGAGTTCATCTGTGAAACACGGTGGAGGTAATGTCATGGCTTGGACTTGCATGGCTTCTTCTGAGATAGGCTCATTAATCTTCACTGATGATGTCACACATGATGGCAGCGGTACAATGAACTCAGAGGTCTACAGAAACATTTTGTCTGTCAATTAAAAGAAAGATGCAACCAAACTTATTGGGAGATCCTTCATCATGCAGCAAGATAATGACCCAAAACACACTGCAAACACTACAGATGAGTTCATCAGGGGCAGGAAGTGGAAGGTTTTAGACTGGCCTGGTCAGTCTCTAGACTTAAACCCTATAGAGTATTTTACCTGCTAAAGAGGAGACTGAATGGAGTAACCCCCTCAAAACAAAAAACTGAAAGAGGCTGCAGTAAAAACTGGAAAAGCATCAAAAAAGAAGAATGCAAAAGTTTAGTGATGCCAGTGGGTCACAGGCTTGATGTAGTTATTGCAGCTAATTATTAAGTCTTATTCACTTTAATCTATTTTAAGTTTATCTGTTCCAATACTTTCGCTCACAAGAAAAATGAGTGGGTTCAGACAAAAGGTGCTGTCTTCTGAACTGTGTATCAAATCCAGATGTAAATAAAATAAAAGCTGAGATGTTGATGTTGATCCTTTGTCTCATATTCATCATATTCATAATGCCAAGTCTTTTAAGTCTACAGCAAAACTAAAGGGATTGGCCTCACTGGTCAAATACTTTTGGACGGGAGTGTACCTGAACTCAGGGCGCACATTCACTGATCTCTTGAAAAGTAGTGCTATCACCTATAATGACCCAGACACCTTGCTCTCTAAATGCTTGAAATCCAAACTATTAACTCTATATAGTATAGAGATAATATTTAATAGATCATTGAATAAATCTTTCCTAAAAAGAAAAAGAAGAAAATCAGCAAACATCTTCCACACAAAGCAAGATAACATACTAAGTTAAACAACTATTATTTTGGTAATAGTTTCAGATCTATTTTCTACTTGCTTCTGGACACTTTCTGGGTCTGCAGTTTGTCCTGTTATACAGTCACTTCCTGCTCTCAGTCATCCACTGTCGGTAAATGACCAAAGAGTGGCTGCTTGGTGTGCTTGTGAGAGAGCTGTCTCTGCTTTTGATCTCTCAGTGAACACGCTTTTCTGCCAGTTTGTGCTCACAGTTCCCGACCATAACATTTGATTTTTTGTGTTTGCATGATTGTGCTTTGAATCTGTCTTTGATTGGTCCTGTTTTCCAGATAAACATCTCATTAGTTGATTAATTTCCTGTGACCTCTTCTGGAGGAGGTAGAAGGTCTGCATTGGATTAAGAGGGTTAGGTCTGGGATTGATTTTTTTTTAAAAATAAGTTATTCTTTGCATCATTTGCTTATATATATTAATTTATAGCTGTAGATCTCTACTCTGCTGCTTGTCTCATACAGATACTGCAGACATTGCTTATCCAAAAATCTGGTGCCCGAGAAATTCTGAACAAATGCATCCTCAAATGTCCAAATGAACAGAAGAGGGAGCTGAAATAACACCAAATTCAACAATACTGAGAACATTGTAACTTAATAATAAACAAGGTAATGGAAAACATGAACTATAAAAGCAAAAACAGAAAAAATAAAATATTTAAAACAGGGACATGTCTATCACCTGGGAGAACTGATAACTCTCATTGATAAAATGATGAAGTAGCACAACATGCATTCTCCAATACAATCCTAAATCCTAATTTGCCTTCATATTGGCAAATGCTGTGCAAGAATGTATACATAATCCTTTCAGTCAAATTAGCTAAAAAAATGTGTACTTTCTGATTCATAATTATTATTTGCAACCTGTTTTTGAACAAAGGAATAATAATAATTCGTAGAATCTTTCTTTTTTCCTCAATGTTTTGGTTAAATTCAGGCTGAGAAATTTAAAAACTTCCTTTTCTTTTGTGAAAAAAAGAAGAATTTTGCTTGTGTAAAAAAAAAAAAAAAAGAATTCACACAAGCTGGCTAATAGAGAGGATGTAAGTGCACTTGCAGTCCTTCAATCATGTTTAATTGTTCTTTGAAATATTTTTGCAAGATTTTGTGTGACATTTAAAAATACTGAAGTGCTATTTCGGCTCGGCATAGAGCTTCAGAGGAAGTCCCACATGGTCACTTATCAAATCCCTGAAATCTGGTCTAAAGAAAGAATTTCCAAAATTCAATAGTTAGGATAAAAAAGACAAATTATAGAGCAAACTTATTTCTGTTTGTAGTGTGTTAGAATTACATTTCTGAGGAATATCTTTACTTTCTTTTAAGCAAACCTCCCCTCTTACAACATTCAAAGCATTTTGATTTCCATTTCTCTTAGATCAAACTGAAGATGTATTTTGCGTTCCTCTGTGATACAGTGAACCTTCTTCTGTCAATAGCTAATGATGATGCTGCTCTTTGTGACCCTATACAATAAGAGGGCTTTTAGTGGCTTGCCATAATTTTAAAACAAATGCTATGTGGGCTGGTTGAGTCATCATGGCTTTTCAAAGGGAGGATTATTTATTAAAGGAGCATCTAGCTATATATAAGTTATTGCACAAATATCTCCCAGTGACCAAAACATTGCATCATCTTACTTAGTGGCATGGCTTTTTCAACGCACAACCTTGCCATCCAGAGTAGAGGAAGTGTTTTTTATATATATGTATGTATGTATATATACTGTACTGTACTGTAACACTCATACACAAATATTATTTTGCCACAGGAAAGAAAAGACAAATGAAAGCTCAAAAAAGAACCCATATGAAGTGCCCTACGTTCACACTGACGGGAGTCTGTCTGACTTCAATGTGATGAATTATAATGGCTCTGTCATCACGGTCAGACTTTGAAACAAGAGCTCAATATAGAGTTTGGTCTGCCACCGGATGTGAAGTGGCAAGGTCTGCATGCAGACGCAGCATTAGTAAAGACAACCAAGAGACTGGCAGAAGAAATAAAAATCCTCTTTTATTATTTAGGATCAGAGAATGGAGCAGTTTAACAACAAAACACGAGGGAGCACACACACACACACACACACACGCGCATAAAATGTTTATTCAGCTCCTTATTGTCAAGGTAACAAGAACCCGACTGTCAGTTCAGTGATCTACAGTTCCTCTCATCATGAACTGTGAGCAAGAACAAAAGAAGAGAGGATAAGTGTGTGTCTTTTTACTGCAAAAAAATGGCATTTATGTGTGTGTGTGTGTGTGTGTGTGTGTGTGTGCGTGCGTGTGTGTGCGTGTGTGTCTCAGAAATTCAGAAAATGTCACTAACCACCTCTGCTCTCCTCTTATTCTCAAAAAAATATTAATCTTTCAGGAACATCTGAATCACTCATATGCGTGAAACAGGTGAAAGTGAGTCGTGATAACAAACTGGAAGTATTTCTGTGAGAATACAGGAAGTAGGGTATGGGAGAACAGAATAGATACTGCCTTTTTAGTTTGCATCTTTCTGCAGCAATGGCAACAAAACAAAGCTGTTTTTGTTTTGTGATTGCAGCTCCACATTGGGTGGATACGAGGTGACATCTGTTCAGGAATCCCTGCTCATGCACCTGAAAGGCTTTGGCGCACTTCTTCTGAAATAGAGAGATTAATAAATGTCCCTCTGACTGCTTAAGGAAAAAAGAAAAAAAGCATTCACACGCGCACACATCCGGTGCTCTGTGTGTGTGTGTGTGTGTGTGTGTGCAGGAGCATCATCGTCGGCACAATATGCTGTATGTTATCTTCACACAGCCACCTGTTTATAAGAAGGGAGTCAACAAACATCATCTGAATTCCAATAAGGCTCACCCTCAGAGTGCACACACTTCATCATCATGAAGCTAGCACTGTTCACTGTAATCTAAATCCCTTATTTGAAAGCTGTGCGCGTGTGAGACGGGAGGTTGGTGGCAGGGAGGGAGATTAAAAGTGACAGCTTTCAGTGGTCTTAGGGCCCATGTGCAGAGTGGGGTTAAGATAGTAGGTCTTTAGTACCAGCCAGAGATTGATCGCAGGGTTAATTAGCAAGAAGCACACTCATCGTGAAACTGACAGGTAAAGCGAAGGTTTGAAGGCGCATCATAAAAACACACTGTGAGGATTTTCTCATTAGAGTCCTCCACTTGTGGCCAAAAAGAATCCAAATTTTTCAAGAAATGACAACAAAGTGTGTTATTCTGGCTCAAGGCCAAAGTTTAAACAAGCTCTTACTTAAAAAAAAAAGAAAAAAAATAGGAGGAAACTCTTCTGCAACACTTGAAGAAGTCGAGCATTCTCATCATGTGCTGCTCCCATTTTCAGCAAGGAAATAAGACTTTTTTAAACTGGAAACGTGTTGAGAATTAAAGCTGCTAATCCCGAGGATTAATACAATTGAGTTTGCTGGATTGTGGTGATGCCCTGTTTCCTAAGCTTTGCCCATTAGGCACCTGCTGCTGTCACACTCGGATGGCTTCACAGGAAATTGCCTGGTTTTAGGATGGCGAAAGTATGCCAGGGCATTTGAACTGAAACACAGAAAACCGCTTGCACGCTTAGGCATGACACAAAAACAGGAAGCAAGTTTTTACCGGTCTTGTCCTTTGGCTTCATGAGCCCAATTACCAGCTTCAGCATGTGTTTGTCCATGTGTGTGAATGCGTCAGTGCGTGCATGTAGGCAGGTGCGTCAGCAGACCCTGACAGTCAGATTTCATGCACTGCAGGCTTTGCCACAAACAGACACACTCTGTCTCGTAGCAGAAGACTCGATTGGGCTCAAGGCTCCTCCGGGAAGCTTTCTAAAACATGATAATCTTGGGGAGCCAATTGTGAATGAGCCACCATGCCTCCTTACCTCACCTCCTTAAAAGCAGCTTGAAACAAAGTTGCACAAACTGAACTGCTTGTCAGTTTCTATCCTGATGAAATCATACATTTCCCTGTTATTTAATGAATGAGAACTTCTTTTCTTTTGAAATGATGACTCAAGATAACGGATGATTTCAGATTTATTATTGTGAGAAATGTTACTCCAAGTTCTATTTTTTTTTACAGCCTATCCAGAATTTTTCCTACTATGGCATCAAATCCAAAATGATAGTAATCGTAGCTGCAGGCATAATGTTTTTGTGTCTCACAGCTACAAACTACATTCACAGGATCCTACCAGGGTAGAATAAAACATGAAAAATCTCAGTCCCACACAGGAAAAAAAAACAACCGAGCAGCAGAATCAAACATACCTATACTCCAAGTGAATTTAAAGAGAGCTCTCTTGGCTTTGATTTATAGTTCAGCAGAGGATTTCTTTCACTTATATACTGCACCAGGAGAAACAGTGGCTGAATGTTTCCATTCTTTCATTCACTTTGTGATAGATGCAATGGGAAGGCCTTCTTTGTTGCAGTATGTCTCTTTTGTGCACCATGTTGTGGCTGTTCTTTCTATCATTGTAATAGAGAAATGTGGCTGCAGTAAATAAAAATTGCAGTGCTAGATACATTTGTATTCACTCTAATCACCCAAAACTTGTAGAAGAAAGCACAAGGAACTTCTATGGTCACTGTGCTGCATCTGCTTAGTGGCTATAGCAATGACATCCAGTTACGTTTCTCAGGAGGCATAGTTAGCCTGCAATCTGCTCATGCACAGCAATTACTGTTACTTCTTGGACTGCTATAAAAGATGCTCCGTGTGAAGCATCAATGTCTGTTTACTCTTGAGGAGGCTGTGAAAGTTTGTGAAGGGAGTCTGATATGGGTTGATGAATCATTCAAACTGACTTCTGACTGATATTGTGGTGAGTTGTTGAGGCTATCCTGCATTGTTGCATGATTGCTGATGTAACACAGACGGAAATGATGGGCCTAGTCAGATCCCGTGCAACATATTTATTTTCCAGACACTGTGGAAAACAGAAAGAGTTTTACTTTCAGAGCGCACTCGGTGTACATACTGCCATTACAGCTGACTAGCCGTCTTCTTCTGGCTTCTTATACATAACACATTACAGTAATGCTGTGAAACACAAACCATATTGATTCTGACAGTTTCTCTGATCACCACAACGGTGTGTCGGTATCCAGTTTTACACACAACTTTATACATTCACAAAATAATAATATTGACCTTACAAGCAGATTCTTTTAAGAACTCAAAACAGTGTTATATTGAATCTACCCTTCTTATAATAAACTCCAGGCATGTTACATTTTAGCAGAACACAGACAATAATACAAATCCTTGCTTTAACACACATAACATGCATATAGAGCCCACAGACTCCTATCACGACTCACTAACTGGGTCTGCACTAACACACAGTCACCACTTGGTGCTTTTAGCGTAGCTTTCCACTTAGCTCTGATATCATCTAATTACCCTGACACACTCACTCTATCCAACATACACTTCTCCAGCCACTCATGCTTCTGTGTTGGACATCTGCATCATTTGGCAGTTAACTCTTATCATTTTAACATTTACGAACAATAAACATTCACTTGATTAATCGCCGCGGTCGCCACGGATGTGCGGCCGCCATTTTACAATCACAGCGTGGCGATTCGATCCTGTAATACACAAAACTCTCAATTATACTCTTTAGCTTGATCTCTTTGACACTACTGAGTATTTACGATCGGGTGCTACTGCCGTCTATCATTTAAGTGTTGCCCACAACCAGCTTACCTGTGGAAAACAGAAAGAGTTTTACTTTCAGAGCGCACTCGGTGTACATACTGCCATTACGGCTGACTAGCCGTCTTCTTCTGGCCGTCAGCTGCCAATGCCTTAGGCACCAAGCACCCCCTGCTGGCGGAACTACATAGCAACTCCAAAACACACATGTAGACAATTCGACAGTAACAAACAGAACAGTATGTGTACCAAGCATAAGTGTCCTTCTTATAATGTGAAAATTAAATGGGGGGGGCATCCATTTCTCTGCCTCCAAGGTGCCACACTCTCCCCCACAAAATTAAATGTCTCCTGACATTTCTGTTCAAGTCACACAGTCAATAGTGTATCTAGCACAGTGCAACAGACCAGGGTCTCCAAAAGGCCCTTGTATTAATAACCTGAGTCTTAATTACTTTACAGTCTCTTTGAACCAAAGTCGGCTTACCTAAAGTGTCATAACTCAGAATCATTGGCTGCTGTCTTGACCGTTGAGGTCGCTGTCTCACAGTATCAGTCTCACCTCTTACTCCAGCTGGAACATCTGTCTCTGACTCACCACTCCCCAACCTGTCCAGGTCAGGTTCCGGGACTCCAATCTGCATGGATCCATCCCTGTCACTCTGCGGTGGCAACTCCTCTGCTTCGTGACAACTTTGTTGAGGGACTCCGACCTGCAGGGCTACATCCTTGTCACTCTGCGGTGGCAACTCCGCTGCTTCCTGACGACTTTGTTGAAGCTGGAAGGGTTCCACCAAGGGGTTGAGTGGAGCATGCCTCTGTGCTCTCCCTGGAACGGGTCTGAGGTACCCCTGATAGGTACCACTGTAGTCGTCATCTGAAGTGTCGCTGTCCTCTGGCCACTGCTGTGGTCCCTGTGCTGGTCGTGACCTTCTCTGTGTGACATTCTGAGAGTCTCTCTGCAGATGAACAGTCTTCGCTGGCGTTGTTTCAAGGGGAAGGAAGTCACAGGGGAGCAGGAGGTTCCTGTGCACTACCTTATCCCTCCCTTTACCATTTTCAAGACTGATCTGGTACACAGGATTGTCATCAGCTTTCCTCTCCTTCACTTTATAGACCTGGTTCTCCCAGTAGGACTGGATCTTCCCAGGGCCACCCCTAGGAGTGAGGTTCCGGAGGAGCACTCTATCACCGGGTTGAAGATCGCTCCCATGAACTTTCTTGTCGTAATAGGCTTTTCCTCGAGCTGCCTCCTTGTTAGCAGTCCTAGCAGCAATTGCATATGCCTCCTGCATTCTCTTCTTCCAGCAGTCCACATACTCATCATAATCTACATGAGTTTCATCCTTCTTTAGATTAAACAGCAGATCAATGGGCAAGCGTGGTGAACGTCCGAAGATCAGGTGATAGGGTGCGTAGCCTGTTGCCTCGCTCTTCGTACAATTGTACGCATGAACAACTTTAGCCAGCGACTCTTTCCAATCATCTTTTTCCTTGTCCTCCAGAGTACGTAGCATGGACAATAGGGTTCGGTTGAATCTTTCCACTTGACCATTACCCTGTGGATGGTAGGGTGTTGTATGTGAGCCCTGGATGCCAGACAGTTCTTTTAACCTTGCCATCAGCTTGTTGTCAAACTCTTTGCCCAAGTCGTGATGCAATTTGGTTGGGAAACCAAACCTGAGTGCGAAGTCGTTGAAGAGCTTGTC
>JAMQGT020002719.1:0-12989 GCA_024447675.2 Pterophyllum scalare | reverse complement strand
GTTTAGGAGTTCATTATTAGCATTAGTATTGACTTTGAAGTATATTAATATATTTGTATACAAGTATCTGCAGCAGAAGGTTAAGCGGAAAAAAAGGAATGAATGGATTCTTTTATTGCACTTTGATAATGTTTACATTATATTTACCTAGTTTCATTTATTATAATAATACAATAGTACTATTGTACAATAGTGCTGTTGTGATTGAAGTGCTTTAGCTTGTTGCTAAAGCTAGGCCAGTGGTTCTCAAACTTTTTCCATCATGCCCTTCTTCATCTTTTTGCTAGTCGCTGTGCTAATGTACCTGCTAACATACTTGCTAATGTAATTTCTTTGTTCCGCTATGAGAATTCATCCGATGTTCAACATTTGTTCCACAGGACTTTTCTCCCAGGTCGTTCGCACCCCACCTGTCATGACCATATGGCCCACCACCGGGGCATGCCCCACAGTTTGAGAAACACTGAACTAAGCTAATGTTTTTAAGCTAACATTACCTTACCTTACCTTACCCAATATTGGCTCCATATTTTGCTGATAGCTAACGATAAATGTTTTTAAAACTCAGTAAAACTGAAGGTTTACCTAAAATAGCTTACAGCTGAGTGAACAGCTGATTCTGACATTCTGACTCATTTACTGACTAAAATATAAACTCCTTCTTTTTTTTTTAAGTCCCCACAACATACACTATATTGCAAAAGTATTCACTCACCTATCAAAATCATTGAATTCAGGTGTTCCAATCATTTCCATGGCTACAAAAGTATAAAATCAAGCACCTAGGCATGCAGATTATGTCATGGTCTTCCAGTCCCAGTGCTGGTTCACTCATTCTCTCTCTCATCGCTCTGTAAATGCTCTTGTTTTCCAAAGGTGGGTTTTATCTCTTGGCTCTACCCTGCAGTCTCTTCACCTGTGGGTAATTTACTCACCTGTTGGTAATCACTTGTTGAGTGGTGACTACTTAAAATGAGGGAAGATCCTCAGCTAAAACTCTTACCTGTACTTTGCAACTTCTTCTCATCCGTTTCCTTTCACACAGTTTCCTGAAGGATTGCTGAGAACGCGCATTTCCCTGAAAGAGAGAAATAGCTGTGGACTTTTCTTAAGCCTGCGTTTAGGTCCATCCACACCCTTCACTGTGACAGAACAATCCAGCCATATAATGGACCCAACAGACTTTGATCCTGTTCAGCGTTCGCTTGCCCTCCAAGAAGTTCAGCTCAGTACACATGCTCCGCCATATTTACAGACAACAGTGTTATGATGCAGAAGATTGCAGAACTTGGAGGTTTGTTCATGTCTTCAATCTCACTGTCTACTGTCTCACTGTCTTTTAGCAAAAGAGGCAGATTGAGAGAACACCCTAAGGACCACCTTTTTGCATGAGTTAAATGACATAATGTGGAGTGAATTGGCTGCAAAGGATTTGCCCGTGTCTTTGTATTTTCTTATTTCTATTTAAGGGTTGACCGCCTCTGGGAATATCTGAGCTTCTGGGACTACAATTCCCATGCAGCCTGGCTGAGCTTGCCTTTCTCCTTCTGAGGTCACTCAATTGAAAAACACCGGTGGTAGCCAAAAGACAATGCCCGGCAGCAATGGTGGGGATACTGGCAAGCAAAATAAATGAAAGCACCTTACCCAGACAGTCAGACTGTCTCCAGTTGATTCTGGAGCATAGCAAAGTTTTTTGGACAATAGCCTGGGAATTGAGTTGAACATTCCTCTGGAAGAACTCTGAACCCCTGCAGTTAACGGCTTTAGATGGAACTCATCTTCCCAGTATCACCCACTGATCCATGCCTATTAACCTCACCGTCTCTGGTAATCATTCTGAGCCTATTCAATTTTTCTGTCGCTCCTAACACTCTGCTAGTTTTAGGCCATCCCTAGCTAACCAGACACAAACATGCAAATTTAACTGAGCTCATAGCACCATCTTAGGTTGGAGTTCCCACTGCCACCAGCATTGCCTAAAGTCTGCTTCTCCTTCCAGTGAGTCTATTCCACCACTTGTTACCATTTTCCTCTAAAGGTTCAGGCTGTGGTGGACTGGCCAGTACTCACAACACAGAAACACCTACAACATTTTCTGGATTTCCCGAACTTCTATTGCCACTTCATCCAGAACTATAGTAAGGTTCCATTGCCTTTAACAGCTCTCATTTAACCCAAGGTTCCTTTCCTGTGGAGTGACTCAGCTCAGAAAGCCTTCTCTTCTCTAAAATAAATGTTTGCCTCAGCCCCCATCCTCATCCAGCCTGACGCATCAAAGCAGTTCATCATCGAAGTTGATACTTCTGACTCCAGAGTAGGAGCCGTTCTATCCCAACAAAAAGAAGGGAAATTACATTTTTCTTCCTTCGACTCGCACCTGCATAGCACAACTATGACATTGGAGACTGAGTTGCTGGCAGTCAAGCTTGTGTTGGTAGAGTGGCGTCATTGACTGGAGAGGGCTAAAGGGCCAGTAGTGGTATGGACTGACCATAAGAATTTTGCCTACTTGAAAATGGCTAAGAGGTGCAATGCACACCAGGTCAGGTAGGCTTTGTGGGGGTTTTTTGGGTTTTTTTTTTTACACATTTTAATGTAAACATTACTTACAGACCTGGATCATGCAATGAGAAACCTGATGTGCACTCCCATTGAGTCACTGGTCTGCAACACACAAAGAGATGAACCTGGTCCACCTAACTGTCTGTTTGCTCCTTCCAGTGTCCTCAAGTGATTCATTGGGCCCACACCTCCAAGTTCTCTTGCCATCCAGGTAAAATCCACACAATCACCTTCCTCCAGCATTTGTTTTGGTGGGCAACCGTAATCAAAGACGTAAAAGAATGTGTCTACATCCAGTTTGTGCTCAAGCTAAGTCTTTCAGTATGCCTCCAGGTGGCCTTCTCAATCCTCTTCTGACTCCAGGACACCCCTGGTCCCACATTATAGTGGACATTGTGATTGGTCTACCTCCCTCAGCTGGTACAGCTGTTGCCTCGACATAATAGATCATTTCTCCAAGTCTGCACACTTTGTGGCTCCCCCAAAGTTTCCTTCTGCCTTAGTGACAGCCCAGCTGCTTGTTGACCAAGTTTTCCACCTTCACGCACCCAGGACATCATTTCCAAGCGGGGCCCACAGTTCACTTCCTGTGTTTGGAGAGAATTCTGTTCTATTCTTGGCACCCAGGTTAGTCTAAGTGTACCAACCAAGAGTTGGAGGCAGCTCTTTGGTGCGTTGCCTCCACCAATCAATCCACATGGAGCATGCAACTTACCTGGGTCAAATATGCTCACAATGCCATGACCTCCTCCACCACTGGACTCTCTCCGCTCAAAGCATCATTGTGCTACCAAATTCCACTTTTTCCTGCTACCGAAGGTGATATCACTGTTCCTTCTGTGCAGCATCACCGGCGTCGCTGTTGCCAGGTCTGGAAGGCAACGTGAGTGACTTTCTTAGGACCAAGAAACAGAAGACGGAGTTACATGCCAGGTCAGAAAGTTTGATTGTCCACCAAAAATGAACCACTGAGAACTGAAGCCAAGAAACTTTCTCCTTGTTTCATCGGTCTTTTTGTCATTAATGCCCTGATTAAAGCTGTTTCTGTTCATCTGAGGTTGCCCAGAAACATGAGAATCCATTATGTCTTTCATCTATCTCACCTGAAGCCATCTCTCTCCAGTCCATTGTTAACTGTTAACTAGACTCTTAACTTTTCTCAAGTCTGCGCTTGGGCCCTTCTGCACCCTTCACTATGGCAGACTGTGAAAGAATGGGTCGCTCTCAGGAGCTCAGTGAATTCCAGCGTGGTACTGTGATGGGATGTCACCTGTCCAACAGGTCCAGTCCTGATATTTTCTCGCTACTAAATATTCCACAGTCAACTGTTAATGGTATTAACAAAGTAGAAGTGAATGGGAATGACGGCAATTGTCCAGCATCAGTGTCTGACCTCACAAATGTGCTTCTGGGAGAATGGAAAAAAATTCCCATAAACTCTCCTAAAGCTTATGGAAAACCTTCCCAGAAGAGTTAAAGCTGTTATAGCTCCAAAGGGTGGGCTGACATCATATTAAACCCTATGGATTAAGAATCGGCTGTCACTCAAGTTTATATGCGTATGAAGGCAGACAAGCAAATACTTTTGACAATATGCTGTATGCTGCAGTGAAGCTTTAGTTTGGTGCACATGCTCCTAACCTGTGTGGCCCTTAAGGTTCACAAACACCAGGATTTGAACAGATGTGCCCAATTATTCGGCTCATAAAGTATGTATTCCTCCTGCTGTGCCAATTTGAGCCACATGTTAATTTTACATTTTTCTTTTAGACCGTGTCTTACTGCCTTTTTAGAAGCACTTAGTCATTTAGTTGTAGACTGCAGTATTGGCCATCAAAATCAGTTCATGGCAGACTGTGAAAACAATTGTAATTAACATTAATAATGTTGACAGTCATTTTGAGCAAGTCATTTCCAGGATTTGGTATAAAGCTTCTAAATAGTATGCTAAACCTGTTCATACAGTTATGTACTGTATTGTAGCCTAGATTTGTAATTAACTACTGGTCAAAAAATTTGCTTTTAGAAATGATTTCCTTTCCTGGGTTTTCTTTGACTTTTAGATTCGGTTGATTTTACCAGACAAATAAATAAAACTGGTTCATTACCTCTTTATGGACAAAATACTTTTGCAACAAAATATCAAACTAAAAAGCAGCTCCTACAATAGGCCCACTTTTTTTTAATTACTTTTTAAAAAATCACATGAGTTTACACCTACAGAGTTTCTATAATCTTTCTAAAGTCCCCTAAAATAAACAGTCACACAGCAACTAATCACAACCTCACATCTATTGATTTGTGTTTCTGCATGCAAATTTTCCTTTTTTTTTTTTTTTGTTCTCTTGGACATGAGTTTCTCACCTTTATTTTCATGTCCCAGAGTAGCATTTTTACTCTCACTGGTCCAATTTGTACGGATTTGTGCACAAAACAGTATTTTCCACTGTTAAAGCATGAAAAAGTCTATAGTTTGGAAGTTGGAGGGTTTGGTGTTGGTGGCGCGTCAATTTTGAGACCCGAGCTCAAGTCATACACGTCACAGATTTTTTAAAATATGTTATTAATTTAAAACATGTTATTCACTTTAGGCATTGGTTAGGTTTATGCATTAAAACTGCTAGGTCCGGGGGAAAAAATTTTGGCTTAATATACAGCAGTTGCCACTTTTAAAGCACTAGTTTCTTGGTTGCCATAGTGACATGTTCCCACTTTGGACTAAATCATAAAAGAATGACGTGATTTCTTGGCTCTGAAAAGTGATGCCAGTGTGGAAGTATTTTAAACCTGCACTCTTTTCATCGACCATTAGGAGACAATACTTCTGGTCCTACAGAAATCAATTGGAAAATGAGCCTCTGACTTCTGTTAACATTCCCATGATAAGTTTACTGGCTCAGTCACTCATTGTGTCATACTGAATTAAACAGCAAGTTCAGTTTGTGCATTTAGATCATTTTAAGTTTCAGAAAGCAGGTTTAACCAGGGTACGTTCACTGGTTTTGAAACGCTAAGAGCATGAAAGCGATCACCTCAAGGCTTCACAGTGGGACTTGGGTGATGTCATAGCTATGTCCGTATTTTGTACTGGCTATAGACAACATGCATGCTGCAAACACGAAATATGCTTCCTACTGAACTGCATTACTTACAAGGTCATACTGAGTGTCATGAAAAACAAATATATTTCTTTTCCCTGACTATTTCATGTTGTGAAGGTCTTGAAATCGTGAAGTTATTTATCTTGTGCACATTTTGTGTGTGTGTGTACAGGATAATTTACTTTAAGTTGTTGTGCACAGCAGCAAAATTTCTATTATATGACGCTTCATAGTGTAACCTTATTAGTGCAGTTGTCTCCTTGGTGATGTGTGCATCTGAAGTACTTCACATATAAATTTGCAGTCAATAAAAGCACCTAAAGGGATTCCAGAGGCACCATAGTTATCTGTATACCCTGGTTTACTGCTGTTACAGATCAAACTGTCACAGTCCCAGGGTTTTGTGTTACATTTACGTTTTGGACGCTTGTATAAAGTTTTTGTGTTTTGTTTTTTTCTGTCTGGACTTTCTTGCTGTTTTAAGGTTTCAATTTAGCATTCTTGTAGTTGTTGGGTTTTGTGTCTTTGAGGACAGATCATAAGAGAGGTGAAGAAGAAAGTGCAGGCAAGCTGGAGTTGATACGACGGAGTTGAGACGAGTGTTGGGGGGGGGCTGACAGAAGTAGAGCAGCAATAATGAAAGAAAAGGTTTACACGGTGGTAGTGAGACCTGCTATGGAGGTATGGGTTGGCATGGCTGAAATGGTTTAGATGTGCACAGGAGGGATGGTAGGTGTGTTGGACAAAAGATATTGAATATGTAGCTGCCAGGCAGGAGGAAAAGAGGAAGACCTCAGAGGAGGTTCATGGATATAGTGAAGGAGGACATGCAGAGGATTGGTGTGACAGAGGAGGGTAGTAGGGCTAGGGTGAGATGAACACAGATGATCCGCTGCCTAAAGGAAGCAGCTGAAAAGAAGTAATTACTCCAGTGATGAGTCTTAGTTTGTGTTCTGGTTTAGTTATTTGATGGTATGATTAGCTCCCTCTGTATTTCCCTGTTTTCCTGTCCTTCTGTTTTGTCTGTGGCCAAAATATTATCAGTGGGTGAAGGGTCTGCATGGCATGCAGGCCAGTTTAGAACCTGGACTCTTCTACCATGAAGCCATGCTGTTATAATAGATGCAGGATGTGGTTTAGCATTGTCTTGCTGAAATATGCAAGGCCTTCCCTGAAAAGGGCATCATCTGGATGGGACCATATGTTGCTCTAAAACCTGTATATATCTTTCAGCACCAATCGTGCCTTTCCAGATGTGCAAGCAGCCAGTCCCAGAGGCACTAAAGGACCCTCATACCATCAGAGATGCAGGCTTTTGAGCTGAGTGCTGACAACAAGCTGGACGGTCCCTCTCAACTCTAGTCTGGAGGAGACAGCGTCCATGTTTGCCAAAAACATTTCAAACAGAACAGCTTTCCACTTTGTCCTCGTCCATTTTAGGCGTGCCGTCGTCCAGAGAAGACTGCAGCGTTTCTGGATTGTGTTCACATCTGGCTTCTTCTTTGCATGATAGAGCTTTAACCTGCATTTGTGAATGGCACAATGAACTGTTTACAGACAGTGATTTCTGGAAGTGTTCCTAAGCCCATGTAGAGATTTCCATGATGGAATCGTGACTGTTTTTAATGCAGTGCTGCTTTAGGGCCTGAAAATTACAAGCACCCAATACTGATTTCTGGTCTTGCTCCTTGCACACAGAGATTTCTCCAGATTCTCAGAATCTTTTGACTATGTTATGGTACTGTAACACGAAATATTAAGAGTCTTCACGATTTTCCATTGAAGAACATTATTCTGAAATTGTTCCATAGATTGTAGATTTGTTTTTGGGTTTTTTTGCACCTCTGCACATCTTTACTTCTGAGAACCTGTCAGAGGATGCTCTTTTAAAAAAAAAAATTTTATACTCACTCACATCACTGACTTGTTGCCAGTTGACCAAATTAGTTGTAAAATCCTCCTCCAGGTGTTTCTTTTTTAGTGCCACTTACTTTTCCAGCCTTTTGTTGTTTTTTGAGAAATGTTTCTGCCACTGAATTCAAAATGAGCTAATATTTTCCAAGAAATAGTAAAATGTTTGAGTTTAAACATTTGATATGTTTTCTGTGTTCTGTTGTGAATCAAATGTGGCTTCACGAGATTTGCAAATCATTACGTTCTCTTTTGTGTGCATTTTACACCGTCAGCGTCTTTGGAATTGGGGTTATAGATTTATGTAGTATGACGTATTTGTGCATAATAATGTCTTCACAGTAAGATTCAAAGATATGAAGCATTTATACAGTGATGAGTGCAAGAGTGACGGTAATTTTGGGAGCTGTCCAATGGTCTATTACTTGTATAATGTATGTACCATGGAAAAACCAAACATACCTTCACTTTTCAAAACTAACACTTATTTAATCAAAGACAGTGGCAGTCGCAGAGTTGTTTCTAAAAGCTTAGAGGGGGCATCAACATAGAATCTCAGATGTGTGATTGTTTTCATCACCTTGGGACAGCTTCAGTGTCTTTCCTCTTTCTTGTCTTTCTTCTTTTTGTTTTTACGTCTACCAAAATATGTCAGTGCAGCTTGCTGGGAAAATTGGTTATTATCATCCACCCACCAGAGTTACAAGCAGTAACAACACACAAACACACACACACACAGCAACAGCCAACATTACACTCTTTTTCCATGACATAGGTTGCAATTTATTTTCATAACCACAGGAAATAAGATCAATATGTGAATACAAAGATGACAGTGCTCCTCAGAAAGCAGCTGCCAACTTGTGTTACCATAGAGTGCGTGTGTACACATATTACAGACATGCACACTATCATAACCCCAGTATCCATGTTAACTCCAATTAGGTCAATAGATGTGTATATATCCTGACTTTTTTTTTTTTAAACACTAGGTCAGGATTCAGGACCTGAAATAGCTAGCAGGCCCTACTGTTCCAGCATCACTACATGTCAAGAGCAATACTTTTTAATTAGTCAGGATCCCAGGGTGACAGACTACATCTCTCGGGTCCCAAGCCTAAAATGTTTAAAGCACCCCTTGTACGGGAAATTAAAGTCAATGGAATATCAAGTGTAGCCTATTTCTGGCATTCCTGTTCACAAAGTACTTTTTTCAACAAGTTGAAATTTCATAATCGCAATTTAAGTCAAAATTTAAGATTATTCAAGATTATAGGAGTTTATATATATATATATATATATATATATATATATATATATATATATACATATATATATATATATATATATATAAATATACATACATATATATACATACATACATACATATATATATATATATATATATATATAATTTTGTACAGAGTGGGCCTGTAATGATTCATGCAAGCAATGCAGATTTGTCGGCTGCACGTCCATGATGTGAATCTCCATCACAATTGAAATCCGGTGATTGTGGAAGCCAGAAGTTTCCTGTTCTTAGCTGACAGGAGCAACACCTGGTGTGGTCTTCTGCTGCCGCAACATTCAGAGAGGCTCTTCTGCATTTTGCCATTTTCTCGTTTTTTGGCCCATTCTCTGTCTGGAGATGGTTGGCTGGGAAAATCTGAGTAGGTAATTTCAGTGTTTTGTTGAAGGGATTTGTCATTTGAGCATTAACACATGCTGCTTTTGGATACTTACGGTCACTGCTTGTAACTGCTGCTTTTGCTTTAGAGGATGGCTCCTCTTGCCTAACATACCTGTGAAAGTGTGTGAACAGAGTTAGTTAAAGCATGAAATTTAATAGAATAAATCCGGCCTCCTTATGATAAATTGCTCGACAGTGTGCAACTTCTGAAGCTTAATATTGCACTCTTAGAGTTGTAAATACCCCAATAAATATTTGCTCATATGTTCATAATGATCAAACCAACTTCTTTGCTGCCATTGCCTTGCAGTCGATTCCCACTGACACTTTACGGAGAGGGTTAATTCTTTCTCACTGGCACTCCCCCAGGACTCGGGCTGAAAGGGCTACCTGTTGTCTGTGTGTTTCCCAATTACAGTTTTCTCCTGAGTAAGCATTAGGTGACTCATCAAGAACGGCTGTCTGCCAGTGCTGGCTGGAACAGAGTGTATTATTTCAGCATCAGTGTATATTTCAAGCTAAGGTGGGGGGCGGGGGGCAAGTGAGGCCATAAACTTAATGGGTTAGTTCACTCAATAAAATGGTGACTTGTATGACTTGGAAGCTGCCCAGAAATATAACATACCCCGGAGTGCTGCCGGTGGTTTTTCTGTGGGAATTTGAGAGGAGGTGAAATTGGATGTTCCTTTAGTCATAGAGTTTTCTTTTCTATAGAACTCGCTCATGAAGACAGAAAACATGTCTCAGGTATATCTAAAGAAGCTGCACTTGGTATTTAATATGGATGTTCACATGCGTGCGGCATACATGTGAACATCCTCAGTGAACATGTGAAAATCTCCCCTCAGTGCACAGAGATTGTGTATTTGTGTGTGCAAACTTAGCAGGCAGATGGAAGATTAAGACAGCACCATGTTCCTTTGGAGTTTGTTCATGCCTCCGTGTTCCTTTGTGATGGTGCGTGAAACACTCAATTCAGAGCAGCAGGAGAATGCAGCCTGTCAAGATGAAGTTTTGTAACCACTTCGAGTAAACTGACACTGCGTGGAAATGGAATTACAATGTTCAGGTCTCCATGGGAAACGAGGTGAAGATAAAACATCTGGGAGAGGTTTAAAAGGCAAATAAGGGGGCTGTCAAAAATCATTTCCAACTTAGTTATTCAGCAAATAAAGTCAATAAGTGCAGTCAGTGCAACAGTCTGACTCATTCATCACAGAGTTGTGTGTTTTTATTATTATTTTTGGTTGCTCAGATATTGAAATTCAGTTTTGTTTTGGGTTTTTGTTTTTGGTTTTAACCTCGATGATTGGACCCCCATTAAATTAGAGTTAACTGAGCAGTCGTGCACAAGCGAAACCACTGCGAAGAGCAGTCTGGATTTTGATATCTGCCTATAGTGTTCACGTCACAGGATCCTTATCTTCACATGTAGGGGATGACTACATATTTCTTTTTCTTTTTTTCACTTCTTTTATCGGCTCTCATCAGTGTTTCTGTCACATTAAAATAAAATCCTGTCTGGTTCTGCACAGACATTATTTCATGTTTGCACGTCTGAGTTTTGTTCCAACCTGCTCAGTCTGTTAGCCTCTTTAGATTGTGTCTCCGGTGCTCCTATGAGACAAATCTCATATGCTTTAGATGTTTACATAACTGGATACTCCTGGAGTGTGTGTGTGTGTGTGTGTGTGTGTGTGTGTGTGTGTGTGTGTGTGTGTGTGTTCTATAAATATTTGCGTGCCTACTGAATACAGCCTTGTAAAATTACATAACAACAATAATGGAAAGCAAAACTTCTCAATCAACTCCATGTCACAACTTTGTGGTAATTTTAGCTCCCTTCAAGCCATTTTTAAAATATATTATTTATTTCCATGCAGAACATAAAGCCAGTCGGACCAGACCCTTTAATCTGCTCCTCCCATATCTTACTGTTAACTGGATTTTGCTTTGCTCTGAAAAGCAGTGACTGAGCAGTGTGCTTGTCTGTCTGTCTCTGTCTGTCCCTCTGAATTCATGTTGGCTTGCCTTTCTCTGGAATCCCTCTGCATATCAATGACTTCATGTCAAAACAAGCCCCAAATCCTCCGCTGTGTGTGAGCGAGAGCATCATAAGGATAGAAGACTCTTGCAGGGTTTTGTGGTGCACATATCTGTGCAGACAGAAGGAAATGGAGACTGCTCGTGTGTGTGTGTGTGTGTGTCCCTGTGTGTTGTGTGTGTGTGTGTGTGTTTGAGCGTATCTGTGAGCCTGAATTACTGCCCATAAGCTCCTTTACATAGACTGGAGGTCCAGTGTTTTTCTCTGATCATTCCTGGCAGGCTGGTCAAGTGCATAGAGATTTCACTCAAGTAAGAAGACAGAAACATGAAAGCAAGTGAGCGAGAGTGTGGTGCAAACATTTCACTGCCACACTACCTGCTCTGTGAATTTCAAACATGGAAAGATGGCACAGGAAAGGGGGGGGGGAGCCCAGGAAGCCTAAAGCTGTGTTGGCTCAACTACAGTCTACAGTCAGCTAATGTGGCTTGTTGGCAGCCGTTAAAGGCAGTCTCCTTAAATTTTAAGATTGCTACATCTAAAAAGAAAAAAAAACACAGGTGTAATTAACATTCGGAACGGCTTTGTTTCATTCATATGCATCAGTGTCAGGGTCCAGAAATTACCACTTAACATGGAAAAAACACTTACCCATGGAAGTAATCTCACCTGCTTTGATAAGTCAGCTGTCTGATGTGAAAAACTGTGATGAAAAGCATTCCATGCAAATGAATTCTTTTAAGCAGGTAATACACTCCAACCTCAGCATATTATCTGATTTTTTTAACAACACCTTGATAAAATCCTGACTTATTATATATTGTTTTATTTTTTGTCCTACATTTATTTAACAGGGGCATTGCACCTGTTTTTGTTTTTTCTCCAAACAAATGTAGCAAAAAGCTCATTTATATCTGTAGTTCCTTGGCAGTCTTCCAGTAAATGGCATGCTAAATAATAAAAATCAAATCAAGTCAAAGAAAAAACACGTAATAGACAGAAAACAATTATTTACTGAGTTAAGATAAGGTGATATATTGTATGCCGGATTTCTAAAGACCAGTGTAAACCAACAAGAATCAACAAGAATCATACTGGCATTAGTTTGACAGATACAGAGGAGGTCTGTATATGCTGTGCAAGCAAGTATTTTTTGCTTTGAGAAACTCTTGAGTGGCTTTTGCAGTACGTTTTTGGTCATTATCCATTTGCACTGTGAAGTGTGGTCTGATCCGTTTTGCAGAATTTGGCTGAATCTGAGCAGAGAGTGTAGCTGTGCACCCTTCACAATTCATTGTGCTACGTCCATCATCTATAAACATTAGTGACTCGTTTCCACTGGCAGACATGCATGCCCGTGCTGTAACACTGCCTCCACCATGTTTGACAGATGATGTGATACGCTTTGGATCATAAGCTGTTTCTCTTCTTCTCCATACTTTTCTCTTCCATCATTCTGGTACTATTCTGTGGTACTATCTACCTATTTTCATTGTAAATATTAATCATAAGGGTGAAAAGGCAATAAAGTGCACAGTGAAGCTGAGCTGATGTCAAGTATGCAGCTGGCTCACTGTGAACTGGAGTCCTGAGTGTACCTGTCATATAGGACATATAACACTTGTGCAACTACAGACTCTGTTAATGTGGTACTGAGAAATGCCCACTGATTCAATTA